>BPTQ01000005.1:32918050-33113269 GCA_019973895.1 Chrysanthemum seticuspe
GATCATAAATTTTGTCCCTCCAACTATGGCTACTGATTCTGCCTTCTTATTCTGTATGTTAACTTTTTACTCTATGTCGTGTCTTAAAAGGGAATTGATTTTAGGGACTACTTTAGTATGTTAACTATATTATCTAAAGGTTTGTGAATAATCCTAACTACTCAGCCCGAGGCATAAGCATGAAAGTTGAGGCACTAAAACTAAAACTGGTAACCATTTCCAAAATGACGAAAAAATGGAGCAGATTAAGGAGTCCAAAAGTTGAGCATCAAGATGCATGGATATTACAGAGTCTGCATTTTCCAATAAAATAGCATAAGAACGTAAATCATCAGCTAATAAAGATGCATTTTATGCTCACTACATATGAATCTTTTGCAAAATCTATACATTAACTTAATTTTCATGAAACAAACAAATTCGAACAATAACAGCTACAATGTTTTTAACAGGCGATAAAGTAGTGAATTTGTTACTCACCAGCCTTGGTCATCCTAACTCCACAGCCGACGATGGTCAACGTGTTTTTGGTCTTGTCGGAGATGATGTGGATGAAAAGCTCAGGTTGTCCATCGAGGTCGCTCTTCTCAGTCAAGCTCTCAAAGAAAATTTTGCCCGGAGCCTAAAAGAGTATTCTGCTAGTGACATTCACCTATTAATTTTGACATATCAAAAATATGGTTTTTGCAATTAGCAAAAATGTTGTTTTTATAATTAAAAAATATTCAAACTGAACATGAAGGTATATATTTTTATATGCAAATCAGTGAGCATGGCCACGGGTAGATTGGGTGGCTCGAGTCCAAATGTAAGTAACTGAGGTAAAGATCAGTGAGATTAACATGAAGGGATATACCTTGACTTTAACTTTTGGTCCAATACTGTTGTCGCATAAGTCGACCATCTTTAAAAGGTTGCACGTACCAAGTACTTTACATATAACAATTCCACCTCCTGACCAATTGATTTAAAAGTTAATTTAGCAGTCTAACTAAAGTTGTAAAAATGTTTGAAAAACACGTAATAGATTTATGGCATACATTAAGTGCATCCATCTAATATATGAGTGGTTCTGTAAAACATTTCATTAATCTAATATGTTGTAGCTTAAAATTGACAAAACCTTATACAAACACATAAATTAAAATAAGAAGTTACCAATAAAATAAAGCCATTTAATGGAGGATCAGGAGCTTCTTTCACGCATCGAGGCATCTTACTCTCTACATTGTATTTTAAAACAATTAATACATGTAGATCAGTTCGTCTAAATAGATATGCTAATGAACCAAGTTGATAATGATAATGGAGGGTTGATGAGTGTGTAAATACTCATCATTTTTATACAAAATAAACTGCAAAATCATCTGAAAACACTCAGAAACACATCAAAATGATCAAAATATCACAAATCAGTGTTTTATGTGTTTCAAATACAAAAATATCAAAATCAGATGAAAAACATATCAAATTTGCAAAAATTGCAGTTTTAGTCCCCCAAGTTTCAAAAATTGTCAAAAATAGTCCCTGAGCCAAAATTTCAAAAGAAAAGTCACCAAAGGTCTTTTTAAAATCATTAATTGTCATATTTAGTCCTTTGGTGGAAAATCTAAAAGTTTTGAGAAAATTACGGTTTAGTCCCTGAAAATCCAAATTGGTCAAATTTAGTCCTTGGGAATTTCAAAAATGTCAAAACTAACCCTTGGATTATTAAACTTGGCAAGACAAACCCTTTTTACTACTCTTCATAATTTTCAGGTTTGGTCCTTCAGTTTCTGGGCTTTACAATTTTGGTCCCTATGTTTAATAATCCAAACAAACTAAACCGGACCCTAATATTTACCCAAGCCCAATTATTAACCCTTGGCCCAAAAACCTTTACCCGGTCCTTTAACCCTACACCCAACCCAACAATTTAAACAATAAACAAACCCGCCCCCCAGTTGTCTCCCCCGACACCCTTGTCTGCTACCACCACCAGCCACCAACTAGCCTACCAACCCACTCCACTTCACCATTTGTCTCCCCCCTCCTCACCAACCTTGCAAATGCATTAAATGCAAAGCTTTTCCTGTCTCTAATATCAAAAGCCAGTTTTGGCGCCAAAACAAGATAAAGGGCCAAGATTGATTTTAAAGCATCCAACGGTTGATAATCATGCTGGGAAATCCTCAGAAAGGTGAGAGAAGACTTTGGAGCTTAAAAGGAGGCCAAGAGGAAGGATAGGGAGAGTTAGTTTTTAGTTTTTAAATTATGTATGTCGTTTTTAAACTTGTAGCATCTTAAGTAGTTTTCAATTATGTTTTAAGGTTTATTTGTACTCAGAAAAGGCATTCCAGTGTATTTCAATTACAAATTAAGTATCAATCTCAATCAAGTTCAGTTTCCATTTTTTTTACTTACTGTTGCATTTTCTCAATATCAAACTCATTGTCAAATCTGTCAGTAGCTCAGTTTTAAGCTCAAACAAGCTCCACCAAGCTTGTTATAGCTTTGTATAAGCTTATTGGTACATTTCATACAACTTGTGTAACTAGTCAATGAAAGTCAAAGTTGGAGCACAAATGAAGCAGGGGTGATATAATTTGATTCAGAAAGAAAAATGGGTTGAAATGGAAGGAATTGGTTGGTTTATTTAGGATAGTGGTCTTTGTTTCATGATTGTGCAGGCCATAGTGGCCATTGGACAGATTGTAAGTCATTTCAAGGTTTTTAGCATAGTCAATATTTGAAGTTTTAATCTGATAAAACCTGTGTTATTAGTAGTAACTAAGTTATCTTAAGTTAATTTGATTAGTTGTTTTAGCTGGGTAAGAGTTTAACTCATTTTCCATTGCAATTTAGTAGCTAAAAGTGTGTTTGGATCCACTGATTTATCTGTCTTTTAAGCTTTGTCATAAGTTAAGATCTGATAGTTCATGTTTATTTAGTCATAATATACTCAAATCTGTCTTAGTTTGTACCTGTATACCAGCTAAAGTCAAAATTGAGCTTTAATCCACATTACTGTTACACTGTTGAAAATTTGGAATTGTAAAACTTTATTTTGAGTTTGGAATTCATAAACCTAGCTTGCTTTAGTCTCATAACATCACAATACATCAACATCAGTCATTGAATTGGATCCAAATCTCAATTAAGTCAACTTTTCTTCTTTGGTTCAAAAGTCAAATATGTCAAAAATTGGGTTTGAGCAAATGTTGCAGCATCTGCACAGGTGTCATTAAAGATTTTTAGAGTCTAATTTTTGGTTTACAAGCAGTTCACTTGGTTGTCTTTAAGCTCTCATAACTGGATTTAGCTTTAGCCCTCTGGATTAGCTTGTGCAGAAGCTCAAAATAAGCCCCAGGTGCCCTGCACCAAACTCAGTCAATACTGAGTGGTTTCTCAGTTATTGTGCAGCTTGCACAGAACTTGTATAAGCTTGATAAGGTCTGGTCTTTTGGTTCCAAGTAGCTTCCCAGGTCTAGTTTAAGTATTGATAGTTGGTTTTTAGTTAGTAGCTTGTTTGACTGCTTATTTGTTGCCTGCAAGTTAGCACCAAAATCTGTTTTAGTGCTTGAATCATAATCACCAAATCTTTGAATCTTGTTAATCAGTGATTGTAGCTTGTTTTTTTAAGTTTCATTTGGTCATATTTAGTGTATTATAGCTTCTGTCAACAGTAGGTAGCTTGTTTTGATCATTTGCTTATCAAGTGCTTATTTCAATAAGCACTTGATTGATCAGTTTCATTTTTCTCCACATAAGCACTTGTTTTTCCATTTTTCTCAGATTCCTAATATTATTGTAGAGTTTCCCTGAAATTTTCAGATTTTTATAAGCTGTTTTGCTATTTTTCTTGATTTTAATTAGTTTTTAATCATTTTTAAATAGCATTTAATACAAAAAATTCAGAAAAGGTTCCAAAAAATAAGTTTTCAATTTTCTTAGGCTTAGATAAATATAAAAAGTAAAAAAAGTAATTTTCCATATTTTTCATAGTTCATTTGGTAATTTTTAGTGATTTAATTAGTTTTTAATAGATTAAAATTCCTAGAAAATAGAAAAATAATCACAAAAATACAAAAATAGTTTTGAAAAGTCTATTTTGATATTTTAGACTTTTCCTAGTCTTAATCTTATTTTTCTAGCCTAATTTCCTATTTTCTTGTATTTTAGGTAATTAATTATTAGTTAAAAATAGTTTTTAATTAGATAATTAGTCTTAAAAATAATTTTCTTTTTCTATAAATTTTCTTTTATCATAGGGATTGTAAAAACATCATTTTCATATTTTTAGGGTTAATATTGAATTAGTTTCACGTTTTTATTTTATACGTCGCGTAGATTTTAATTTAAACGTACGTTTTAGGTTTCAAACGTTCATCACTTTAAATATAGTGATAGCGTTTATTTAATAGGTTTTATCTTTTAATTTCCTTTAAATTTGCATCTTAGCCTTTGTATTTGTTTGATATTTCTGTAGTTATAATCACCAATTCATAATCCTTTTTCGTTCAAACTTCTCGATCACTAGACGTTGATTGATCCATTGCATAGCTCGCTGGGACATAACGACCCGGGGAGACTCTATACTCCTCTGATCTTAATTGCATTAGTGTTTGAGCAGTTTTTAGTCTTTTAGACTTGACTGTTTAGCACCGATCAAGGGTAAACAAAGAAACTTACAATCCTAACATTCAATATAGTTTCATTGATCTTGTTGAAGTCTTTTTCCAAATGTTTGAGCTCAAATTTTTCTGTAACGAAAACATGAAACACGGTTGAATGGCCTGAACAAAAAAAGTCACGAGCCCTTATATAAGCATAAAACCAAGTTTGAAAATATAAGCATATGAGTGCAGTAGTAGATTTAGCACCTTACTATGAAATATTCCAAACAACTCAAGATCCTTGTATCATCTTGATTCAAAAAACCTACAAAAACCTCAAAAACTAATCATAACTCGTAAACCTAGTAATTTCTTTTGCATGCTTAATAGAACATTCTCCACCTACTTGTGCCACTAAAAAACATATATAACTAATAAAAAAAAGTGTCAAAAAACTTACTGGTGCATCCTCATCCATTGACCGACTAAAAAAATGTAGTCATTGCTTCTGCATGCTTAATTAAACATTCTCCACCTACTTGTGCCACTTAAAAACATATATAACCAATAAAAATTTGTCAAAAACTTACTGGTGCAACCTCATCCATTGATCGACTAAAAAAATCTAAACCTAAAATAACAACCTACTATAGTTAAATTAAACAAAAATAAGTAGCAATTAAACTTACCTCACATTCGATTAGTATGAGCTATTAAATCGAATCTGCAAATAAATTTGGAATAAACAAATAAATTAGGGTTAAAAGCAATTGATATGGAACAAACAGATAAGTTAGTATGAATACAATAGTAGAAGTGGTTTACAATGATTCGTATAACAAGTTACACGGTCACATGGTATCTAAAAGTGAGAACCAAAAACCAAAGAATGTGATGAAGCTGGATGTTGAGAAGAATGTGTTTTAGGGGATACTGGATTAATAGGATTAATAGGGTTTTGATAAAAAGGATGGGCATATATTTTTCTTATGTGAACTAATTCAAAACATAGTAAAAACTTTGAATTAAATAAACGGTTTATAGACTTTTTGTTGCAAAATATAATCAAAAAATGGTGTTGGTCTAGCGGTTATCAAATGTGTTAATTTTACAAACCACTCAAGTTCGATTCTCTCCATTGTCTTTTTTAATTAATTCCGAATTTTAATTAATATTTTTAATTAATTCCGAATTTTAATTAATAGGTGTCATTAATGCATGATTACTTGTGATGATGTGGCTTTAATGGTGATGACATGGAAATATGACATGGCATTATGGGATGCCAAGTGGCATTTTATGTGGCATGCCTCCTCTTATATATATATATATATATATATATATATATATATATATATATATATATATATATATATATATATAGGATAAAGATCAAATAAAAAGACAAATATCCGTAAAAAGATAAAAAGATATTTTTTTAAAAAAAATTCTTGAAAAATTCTCAAAAAATTCCACAAGATCGGGTATGATGGTGCATGAAAAAGTTGTGAAAAACTTTTTTCTAAAAATATCCACTTTAATGGTGATGACATGGCATTATGGGATGCCAAGTGGCATTTTTTCATAATTTTTTTTCGGAAAAAATATCCACTTTTAGAAAAAAGTTTTTCACAACTTTTTCATGCACCATCATACCCGATCTTGTGGAATTTTTTGAGAATTTTTCAAGAATTTTTTTTAAAAAAATATCTTTTTATCTTTTTACGGATATTTGTCTTTTTATTTGATCTTTATCCTATATATATATATATATATATATATATATATATATATATATATATATATATATATATATATAAGAGGAGGCATGCCACATAAAATGCCACTTGGCATCCCATAATGCCATGTCATATTTCCATGTCATCACCATTAAAGCCACATCATCACAAGTAATCATGCATTAATGACACCTATTAATTAAAATTCGGAATTAATTAAAAATATTAATTAAAATTCGGAATTAATTAAAAAAGACAATGGAGAGAATCGAACTTGAGTGGTTTGTAAAATTAACACATTTGATAACCACAAGACCAACACCATTTTTTGATTATATTTTGCAACAAAAAGTCTATAAACCGTTTATTTAATTCAAAGTTTTTACTATGTTTTGAATTAGTTCACATAAGAAAAATATATGCCCATCCTTTTTATCAAAACCCTATTAATCCTATTAATCCAGTATCCCCTAAAACACATTCTTCTCAACATCCAGCTTCATCACATTCTTTGGTTTTTGGTTCTCACTTTTAGATACCATGTGACCGTGTAACTTGTTATACGAATCATTGTAAACCACTTCTACTATTGTATTCATACTAACTTATCTGTTTGTTCCATATCAATTGCTTTTAACCCTAATTTATTTGTTTATTCCAAATTTATTTGCAGATTCGATTTAATAGCTCATACTAATCGAATGTGAGGTAAGTTTAATTGCTACTTATTTTTGTTTAATTTAACTATAGTAGGTTGTTATTTTAGGTTTAGATTTTTTTAGTCGATCAATGGATGAGGTTGCACCAGTAAGTTTTTGACAAATTTTTATTGGTTATATATGTTTTTAAGTGGCACAAGTAGGTGGAGAATGTTTAATTAAGCATGCAGAAGCAATGACTACATTTTTTTAGTCGGTCAATGGATGAGGATGCACCAGTAAGTTTTTTGACACTTTTTTTTATTAGTTATATATGTTTTTTAGTGGCACAAGTAGGTGGAGAATGTTCTATTAAGCATGCAAAAGAAATTACTAGGTTTACGAGTTATGATTAGTTTTTGAGGTTTTTGTAGGTTTTTTGAATCAAGATGATACAAGGATCTTGAGTTGTTTGGAATATTTCATAGTAAGGTGCTAAATCTACTACTGCACTCATATGCTTATATTTTCAAACTTGGTTTTATGCTTATATAAGGGCTCGTGACTTTTTTTGTTCAGGCCATTCAACCGTGTTTCATGTTTTCGTTACAGAAAAATTTGAGCTCAAACATTTGGAAAAAGACTTCAACAAGATCAATGAAACTATATTGAATGTTAGGATTGTAAGTTTCTTTGTTTACCCTCCATTATCATTATCAACTTGGTTCATTAGCATATCTATTTAGACGAACTGATCTACATGCATTAATTGTTTTAAAATACAATGTAGAGAGTAAGATGCCTCGATGCGTGAAAGAAGCTCCTGATCCTCCATTAAATGGCTTTATTTTATTGGTAACTTCTTATTTTAATTTATGTGTTTGTATAAGGTTTTGTCAATTTTAAGCTACAACATATTAGATTAATGAAATGTTTTACAGAACCACTCATATATTAGATGGATGCACTTAATGTATGCCATAAATCTATTACGTGTTTTTCAAACATTTTTACAACTTTAGTTAGACTGCTAAATTAACTTTTAAATCAATTGGTCAGGAGGTGGAATTGTTATATGTAAAGTACTTGGTACGTGCAACCTTTTAAAGATGGTCGACTTATGCGACAACAGTATTGGACCAAAAGTTAAAGTCAAGGTATATCCCTTCATGTTAATCTCACTGATCTTTACCTCAGTTACTTACATTTGGACTCGAGCCACCCAATCTACCCGTGGCCATGCTCACTGATTTGCATATAAAAATATATACCTTCATGTTCAGTTTGAATATTTTTTAATTATAAAAACAACATTTTTGCTAATTGCAAAAACCATATTTTTGATATGTCAAAATTAATAGGTGAATGTCACTAGCAGAATACTCTTTTAGGCTCCGGGCAAAATTTTCTTTGAGAGCTTGACTGAGAAGAGCGACCTCGATGGACAACCTGAGCTTTTCATCCACATCATCTCCGACAAGACCAAAAACACGTTGACCATCGTCGGCTGTGGAGTTAGGATGACCAAGGCTGGTGAGTAACAAATTCACTACTTTATCGCCTGTTAAAAACATTGTAGCTGTTATTGTTCGAATTTGTTTGTTTCATGAAAATTAAGTTAATGTATAGATTTTGCAAAAGATTCATATGTAGTGAGTAGGGGTGAGCATGGTTCGGTTTGGCTCGGCTTTTGTATAAAACCGAAACCGAACCGCAAAATTTCGGTTTTTGATTTTTAGAAACCATTCGGTTTCGGTTTTGTGTCGGTTTGGTTTTTCGGTTGTCGGTTTTTTTCGGTTTGGTTTTTCGGTTTTATCGGTTTCTATACGATTTATTGAGCTTTGATTTTTTAAAGTAGATTTGACATATATCACAAAATAGAACCATATCTTAAACCGGTACCGGTACAACGGTACTAAAACGGGTAAAGAACCGTCTTAAATCAAGTGCCAACATTTTCAAAGTTGCCTCCAAGTTCCAATGATTTGTTAGAGCTTGAAAGGTACACTGAAACAATTGAAGGGTGTGTAAACGAAAAAAGAATGACGCTGGAACAAGTTCTTCAATCTTTTGATATAATTGCACCATCTTCAACATGAACAACCATTAACATTCAAACTTAATGTGTTCTTGTGACATTTGTGTACTCATTTTTTTTTTTACCTTAAAGCACATTTGTGTTATGTATATTGTTATGAAATAAAATAATAGCAGAGTTATCACACATTTGAAATGCATCATTGACAACGGTAATGTAAAAGGAAGATATCAAGATAAAGTACTTATATTATTTATGAACAACAAGATATATTATTTTTGACTTTAAATGTCGGTTCGGTTTCTATTGGTCGGTTTTTAAAGCTAAAACCAAACCGAACCAAAAACTTCGGTTTTTTCAAAATATAAAAACCGAACCGTCGGTTTTTCAATTGGTTTCCGTTTTTTTGGCTTCGGTTCTTCGGTTTTTTTCGGTTTAGGTTCGGTTTTTTGGTTTCTTGCACACCCCTAGTAGTGAGCATAAAATGCGTCTTTATTAGCTGATGATTTACGTTCTTATGCTATTTTATTGGAAAATGCAGACTCTGTAATATCCATGCATCTTGATGCTCAACTTTTGGACTCCTTAATCTGCTCCATTTTTTCGTCATTTTGGAAATGGTTACCAGTTTTAGTTTTAGTGCCTCAACTTTCATGCTTATGCCTCGGGCTGAGTAGTTAGGATTATTCACAAACCTTTAGATAATATAGTTAACATACTAAAGTAGTCCCTAAAATCAATTCCCTTTTAAGACACGGCATAGAGTAAAAAGTTAACATACGGAATAAGAAGGCAGAATCAGTAGCCATAGTTGGAGGGACAAAATTTATGATCTTTAATACCCTGTATAATATATGCACTTCTTCCATCAATAATGATTTAATAAATTAAAAAACCCTTTTCATGTAGCACTCATTTTTGTTTCCAGTCGTTTTGGTACAAGAGTATGCATTGCTGGACACATAGACAAATCTTGGAGTATCAAAAAATTAAAACCCCCTTTTATATAACCTATTTTCCGAGTCATGAATTATCTCTCTTGGTGTTATGTAGACCATCCTTTGACCTGAAAAAGTTCATATTTCTTTGATCAGTCTGATTGTTATGCATAAGAATTTAGAAACATTGATGATGTTAGGGGAGCTAACACTTGATATTATGTTTCTTCTTCGGGATCATTTTTATCTAGGCTCTTGTTTCACAATGGAAACCATTCTCGTCTTCCTTATAGAAATACTTTATTTTTGTAGATTATATTGTCTCCAGAGGCAGACCCTCCTATGATGGATTACAAGTAAATTTAGCTTCCTTTGTATTCATTCTATTGAATTTTTGTATATAGGCTTATAACACTTTAGCAGTAACCAGTATTTGGATCACAATGGCCGAGCAAATTAAATAATTAGATGTCCTTATGTTCAAATTGCTAAAGTATTTTGTTGAAAGGAATTACGATGTTGTACAAATAGGACTGAGTGAGAGTGTGCGGACAAGTCATCATAGAGGTAATCTTTTTCTTTTTCACCTTCACTTAAGAACAAAACCATTCTATTCAACTATAATGCCAAACATCCTTTTAGACATTCAGCTCAATTGAATGTAATGCCAAACATGCTTTGGGTAATGCCAAACATCCTCTTAATGTTTCAGCTCAAATGGATGTAACCACTACAATAACTATAATAGATAGCCAGAATAAAGCCACCTGTTGCAACAAGAACTGATCCAAACACGCATACCAATTTTTGCACAAATATTTGAGGAGAAGACTAAAACTGAGCTTTTACTATTACTTGCAGGCATTCACACGTCTAGATTAATTTTGAGTACTGCATCTTATAGGATCACACAACAGTTTTTGCCAATCCATCTTATTTCTAAATTACATGTTATACTTTTAGTTATACACAACCCTCAACCAAAAACATATACATTAATCCATTTTGTTAGGATTTATGAGGGATAGAGCAACATAAGCAAAGATCAGGACCAGCAAATCGAAACACAATCATATTCAGAACAAGTGCAAAGATCAGAAGGTTTTGGAGCAAAAGCTGGTATTTAAATTATCAAAGTTATGAAGTCAAAGTCTAATTACAAAGTTCTATATCTCTATGTTATATAGAGAACAAACCGACTTACAAAAAAAAACAACCGACATACATAAGGAAATATCCAGATACTTAAATAACTAATGCACCTAAAATTACCAAACTGCCCTTACAAAATAAACTAAAACTATATAGTGCTGAAATTACTAAACTACCCTTAGGAGGTCAAAGTCAAACCAACTAACACATTTGTAAACCAAGAAGTTGATGAAGAAGATTCGGGTGAGAGTGATCTTCATTCCATTGAATTAAACATGGATAAAAATTATAACAAGAGCTTTAAATGGAATCATGGTCATAATAATTATAATAAAGATTCAGTTGATGATGAAATAAAATGGAGGAATTTGGTTAACACAAAAGCATCAAGAAGAAGTACTTCTTCAATTCAAGAAAATTCCGTTGAAGTTGAAAAGTTGACTCCAAGAAGAAGCCATGGGGATGATTTGCTGAGATATAAATCTGAAGGTCTCAGGGACTGGATTATGAGCAATCTGAAACCACAAATGTCAAGGGACTTATATAGTTTAGGTCATAAATCAAGAGGTGAAATCATTAATGGTAGACGATCTAAAAAGTAGCTTCAATCTCAACCCCATTTATAATCAACTGCTACTGCTAATAACCATCCTATATGATCATTATTGCACAACCATGTTCTCTGAAACTCATTCTAAGAAGATCAAGATGGGTAAGAAGTTAACTTATTTCTTGTGTTGGAATAGTTACACCAAAACCTTGAGTTTGTAGTATACAGGTTTCAAATTTTGTAGAGTCTTGCCAATCCAAGTGTAAGTAGTTCCAGTTATGTATTTTGCCGATAAGAAAATTGTAATAGTTCAGTAGACGCCTGATGAAATCCTTGAATGGGGTACACCTCATACACTGAGCTTGCTGATGCATGACAAGCTGATCGATGTTGCAACCTGGTGCCAGAATTCAGGTAAGCTACAATTTTAACTTATGTAGTATTATATGATTAGTTCAATATGTGTTTATCTACCGTGTATGACCTATTGTTTGTTCTAACTGAATATATCGCTGGGATATACAGGGCTATGACTCTATGAGTGTAGGAGTTGGCCAAACTCAAAGGACTGTGAAATCGTTATTAAAGGTAGATTTCTATACCATGTACCGTCATTCCACACAAACTTACTTTAATCAGTATACCATAATAAAAAATAAGTCAATAATGAATGACAGTGTTTGAGGGCTTATGTGGGTTTAGTAGTTCAGAGGTATAAACATATCTTAAGTTTAAGATTGTTATCTGTTTTTATTAATTTGATTCTTTAGAAATGCATGATATTCTTCATCTATGTACCAAAAATGGTTCTTCAATTGAATGTGTTGCTACATTTGCCCATTTATCTGAATTTTTATTCCCATATTTACTTGATAATAATTTACTTTACTATTTAGTCATAACCCATGTGCCCAATGGTGTACCATCGTAATGGAAATACTAAATTTAGGGGTGTTAATTTGTAACGTATTTTACTGGTAAAGAAGTTGGGTCAAAATGGGTCATTCTTTATTGACAAAGTGAGTTGGGTTGGAATGCCATTAAACATTTTTGAACAATAGGCGGTGGCTCAAGTCCGACTAGGTCATATGACCGACCTGGATGATGAAAAACTCGTGGGTTATGATATATTATTGAGACACTATAAGAAATCATAACGGACCATAAGTCCACATATTAGATTTAATGATTTCTATCAAGTCTACTGACATATTATGTCTGTGATGTTTTCCTTGTGATGCCTTTGTGGATCACTTGGTTTTTCCTACGTGAAATGTATCTAAAACCTTTAGGTATACAAGATGAGCTAGGCATACAATACTAAAGTTTTCTTTTTCAACATGTTGGCTTTGGTATGGTTCTTATAGATGGTAGCTAAAGAACAGATAATGCATACAAAATTAAAGACTAACTTGTGCAGATTCTGTTAATGTTGCTTCGTCTATACCCAACAATATGAGATTCTGTTTATGTTGCTTCCTTTATACCCAACAATATGAAATATCTCTGTTTTTATTAACCCTTAACTCTTATAACCCCTTCAATAAATGCTTAATTTAGATAATGCCAAAGGGCAAATACAAATTGCTAATAAAGTTAACTCAATGTTTTATGCACAGTGAAGAACCAAGTTGGCTTTGTTACCTTTCGTACATCACATTTCAACAAAAGGTATATATAAAGTAGCAACAAAAAAAGTAGGGTTAATGACATCTAATAGTAACAAACTTTCTCAAATGTTTACTTATAAGTAATATATCCGATTAAATATCACAATACCATCAAACTTTCAAAATTTAATTCAATATTATACGTTTTAGAGTCATTTCTTTATATCATTATTTTGGCTAACGGCCATTTGTGCTTACAAGAGAGTTTAGTAATCCATCACTGATATATATTTTATTACTTATTGTGAAGCATTTTCTATTTGTTGCAGCCATGTGACATCGCTGCAAATGTTGTCTTCTCTTTGTCAAATTATACGTTAGTTTAAATTATATGTTGTTATAACATGTCTCAGATTTTTTCCAAATACTTGCATCACTATGTTAAAAATGGTTAAATTATATATTTTTAGCTCTCATAATTGAAGTCGTATGAATAGCTAGCTTTAGTCAATTTCATTTGAATTTAAAAAAAATGATAATTCTACAACATTTTATATTAATGTTTTTTATTGTCTAATTATAAAATATTTTATAATAGCTTAATTTACAAAAGTGACATGATAACACAACCATTAATATTTCAGCATAAGATTAAAAAATATATTGATCTAAATTATCGATATATAAACAAAAAATGCAGTTGCTAAATTTTGTATATAAAGATAACCATAAATTTTGTATATAAAGATGATCATGTTCAGTGGCGGAACTTGGCCATTTAATTATTAGTCGCCTTAATTATATGTTGGATATTTGTTTCTAACATGAAATTTGTTGAACAAATTCACATGGCAGATTTCCTCAGTTGTTGATGATGGTCAAACTGTATGGGGAAGAAAACGAGACCAAAAAAGGGTATGATAAATAAGGTGGTGACCAGGGATACAATCAACGTGGTATGATGCAAGAAGGTGATTTCGAGTATCAACAAGTTGGTACCATATCGAGTAACGCATGCAAAATGAGGTATGCATCTTTATCTTTTCCACTTATTTTCAAGTTTTAGTTCGCTGTGAAAGTCGTTAGCATTAGATACTAAGAAAATGTTGCCAATGAAAATGCTATCTTGCGTTGTCAAAGTGTCTTTAACTCTTTATGTAATAGTATTCGAGTTTTTGGCAATTGGGTGTGTGTATGCTTATTATGATCATGACGCGGACAACTCGACATTTTGATTTTTGTATATTTAGAGTTGGAAAAATGGAAACTAGAAAAAATGCAGTTGCAACCCTTTTAAGCATATCACATTGCTAAAATGACTTTTTCAATTGTTATCACATCTACTATTCTAATTTGGATGGTGCTATTTAGTTTCAAATAATGCAGTCCTTTACTTATAGTTTTACCTGTATGAGAAGTCATTTTATTGGAATATAGTTAGGTAACACTATGCTAAAAAACAATTGGTTTCTCATCAGTAGTGAAAGTTGTGTATGTGAGTGTATATACTATATATGCAGTCACAAACATGAATCACATGATTGTTACTATTATCTTGGTAAGCTTACAATCAAATGTCACTGCAAATATAGTGATACATGATAGTGTAGATGCGCGTTTTTGAAGAGACTTTTTGCAACTTTAACAGCTACAATCAGATAATATGTTAATTAGATAATCATGTGGTTTAAGTTAGGCGCATAGTCAGATAGTTTTACATTTGCGTTATGTAACATTTCATTTTTGCAGGGCGTACCTGATGTTAAGCTTGCACTGTGCATGAATTCAGAAAATTGATTGAAGATACACGCGTCGGTGACAAACTGATTGAGCTCATCAAGGTGTTGTCTCTAATTATTAAGATCAAATCTGACCAGCTATTTTTTAATTGGTGCAATAACTGTTTGCAATAACTGTTTGATTATATGTGAATTAGTGTCATCATTGTTAGATTTAATATATTCATAATTGACATACATTCGAACGAGATGAATGAGGTATTTGAAGGCTATGAACATGTGAGCTTTCGCTAGATTGTTTAAAAAAGTGTACTTCTGCTTCTCTTCTTGATGGAGGTCAGTTTAGAGCCTAACCAAATTTACGCCGAATTGTATATTCCCGACAATAGATGATTTAATGTCTAATTTTCTTGATGTTATATACTGTTTCGGTCCGAATTATATGTTTAAGTGTTTGAAATTGTTCATCCAAGACCTTATCTGGGAATGAAGATATCAGTTTCTTATTGAGTTTGGATACAAAGATATGCCTTGCGTGTCCTCAAATTTAGGTGCTTATAACAACACTAGCATATATCTTAGTTATATATGTGGTTTCTAAAATATTATAGGGTCGGTTACATGTGGTGTACTGCGTATTGCCTATGGCTTAGTTTATCCTTTGATAAGCTAAGGACTAAAAAGACAGGAAAGTAACTAATTAAATTGAGGTTGAGATCTTATTGAAAGATATTCCAAATATATACTAACTGTAATATCCATGTAACAAGGAGATACATCAAACAACATAGATTGCTATTGCTTATATGGATCGGTTGATAATTTTCAGGAGTAATATAGTTTCTATAGAAGAAAATAGTAATCGGATTTAGATGTTTGTTACTACTCTTAAGGGACCCTATTCACATTATATCTATGAATATTTCGATTTTTTATGCTTGGTCTTGGTTACGTTATATACAATCATACGCGATTACCTAATACGCGTATAGGAAAGGGAAAAAAAAGACTGTTATCCTTCTTATTTTTGGATGAACACCCCGCAACTGATAGTTAGCTAAATGAAACTGATTTTGTTATCTAGATAGATTTAACATTGACTTTGGTTTAATGATATTTTGTTTGTCAAATTGCAGTGTGAGAAGACCAAGCTGATGCTTGGGTTAAGGCTTTGTAGGCATCTGAAAAGGAAATATTGATGAAAGTTGAGATGACACAAAGAGAGATTAGCGACTTGAGTGAAGATGAATACGAAAGAGTAGATGAGCCAAAGTTAATGTCAACAGTTTAACGCGGCTAAATTGCATAGGCTAAGGACTTCGATGACCCGATATTCGGGTAATGGTGGGGTGATAGCTCTGGTTGGTTTAACATGGTTGCAATAGCAACTGAAAGGCATGTTGTTCCTTTCGTTGTTCTTGCAGGCATTCACAAGGTAACTATAAATCTGTGGTCCAATTGTTTTGTGAATTTAGCACATGCGTAGTGTGGTATGGTTGTAAAACTGCTAAATAGCCATATTGGTTTTTTGGACATGAAAGGAGTGAAATAGGTTTTACCACTTTGAAATTTTTTTCCCTCTCATATTTGATAATTATTTATTTCTTTTTGTTTCGTTCTTAAGCTTTCAATTAAAAAATTGATATGTTTATAGCTTATTTTTCGCCAACTTAAGTTTTGTTAACGATATTCATAAGGCTTACTCACCCATCGGCAAGGCTATGTTTTGATACTTTGTTCTTGCGTACCACTTTGAAACTTTTTTTCTCTCATATTTGATAACTGTTCATTACTTTTTGTTCTTAATGCATTCAATAAAAAAAATTGTTCTGTTTATAGATAATACCATATATATTATTTTCCATTAACTAATACCTTCCAACGATAACACACCAGAATATAATTATAATGTAAACTAAGAAATTAATGATATCAAATTTAAACAATAAAATTTAACAACTTTGAACAAAAACACTAACACTGCTCTAACTAAATAAATGGTAGTTGGAGCATCTTTAAAGAAGCCGCCGTTTTGAATACCACCTCTGTAAGGATTATATCATCATTATCAAAACCATATAACCACAACATTTTTCTCCTATTCCTGGTAAACACACAAACATCACCACTTAACAAACAAAGGGTATCAACAAAAAAATTCCACTTGTAACCTGACAATACATACATATTCTCATCACAATAAACATCAAACAAAACCATAAATCCATTCACAGATAATTCAAATTCGTCAACATCATCTAAATTTGGTAAAATAACAGTTGGAAGCACCTATATACAATAACTAAATAAACATAATAAACAAAAACAAAAATAATATTAATAAATGTTAATTTTATCAAATGTAAAAAATGTTCATGATTAATATTGTTTAAAACAAAATGATAGAAAGTACTTACATACTTTAAGCCGTTTTATGGATTATCGTAACATCAATTATACTTCTTAACCGTTTAATTTAACATTCAATAACTTTTAATAACTTTTAACTATTATAGATCTTAACCCTTTCATTTAACTTTTAATTACTTTTTAGTATATATTGCATCCACTGAATCATAAAAATAAAAACCACAAGTCTTACCCGTCCATCGGACGGGTTTTGACACTAGTATATATATATATATATATATATATATATATATATATATATATATATATATAGGCTCCGGCTCCATTGAAAAAGTTTTTATTTTGAGAAGATTGAGAAATCAACATTTGAGCAAATTGGTTCATATTTTTTGATTTGATTCACAAGTAAACATTATTTTATAGTGAATCGAATCTATAAATCACAAGTTTGATTCAAAAATCATTGCTAAAATCGAGTAAACCTAATGATTCCTTAAATTTGTACAGAAGATTCAGTTTTTTACTTATATCGCAAAATCGAGAGATTTTTTTTAACATTGATTCGAATTTTTTTTTTACACATTTTGGATTAACATAACACTAAAATGAGTTTTACGTTTGAAAAACTTGAATCAAAGTTAAAAATCTATCATTTTTGAAAACCTTCTCAATCGATTCGGATTCTATATATATATATATTATATATAACCTTTTAGACTTTCCTAGAGGGGTGAGGCTCTTATTGTATGTGTGTATTTCTTTCTTAATAAATACACGTGTTTCTATGTTTCTCTCTCTACTCTCTCTCTAGACTTTAGTTATGCCTTATCATGTTATGAGCTTCCCCGACCTCCCGATCACCTTGAATCTTGAAGCTAACAATTGGTATCAGAGCTTCAAGTGTAATTTTGGAGCGTTTGTTTTGAAATCGTCCTAAAATGCGTTTTGTGCGATTTTTTTTGGGGGGGGGGGTCGGTATATGGTATACCGAGTTATGGAATTCTACTATATATCCAGATGGGTCCAATGTGTTTACCGAGTTTGGAGTTGCTATATTTACTGAGTTCGATCCGCAAAACTAACAACCTCAACAAAATTCTCAAGATTAATATTTCAAATAATCTTGATGTTTAATGAGTCACCGAGTTCGTTAGAAAGTTTTATCGAATTAGGGTTTGGTTTATCGAGTTTGTGCGTAAATGTTATTTTGAGTTAAGGTTTAAAGGTAACAAATGGATATCAAGTTTGGAAACTCGACTGTTTGGTACTCGACAAATCTAACCAATCTTAAAACCCTAAAACACCATTATGCACCAAAAACACGTTAAAGATTATATTGGTTTTATACTCATTAGGGGAATATAAACGTTAACACAAAACACATATATCAATTCAAAACAATCTAACTCTCACTTTATATGATGGATCCTTATCAAGATTCACTAAAAATTTACAAGGCTACTTTTGGGTATTTGAATGACGAAATATGACTACGGGGTTTATTTTTTATTACTTATTTGAGTTTGAAGTGGCGTTTCACGGATGTGTGTACTTATTCCATCTTCTTTCTTTCTCTCCTCTCGCGAAAATGTCTTGTTTAAACGTTTACTGATTGATCGTGATTAAGATTTGGCTATCAAGCTATATATGTTCAGGGGGTTACGTTATTGTGCTCAGAGTATATAGCTATCAGCCTATCACTTTAAGGAGTTACGTTGTAGTGCCCAATGTCTCACGTAGTTGAGGATATGTCAAATGGTATTGTATTTCATATACTTTTATCGGTTTGGGTATAGGGTACACTGTTCTTAGTCACAAGTAAATTACAAGATTAAGTCACAAGTTTGGGTAATTTTACTTCATTTTCAAATTCGCCGTATTAGGTTTTCTTCGTCAGTAGCCACTACTATTAGCCGACATAATTGATAAGGCGGTTGGAAAGAGTTTGGCAAAAGAGAAGTATTATAGAGAGGGATTCTTATTAGCAGTCGATTCTCACGAAACTATTTTGAGCATACGGTTTTATGGTACTTCACACGTGGTTTCTTGTGAGTCCTTAGCATAATCTTTCAAAGTTTTCAACAAAGTTCCTAACTTTTCAAAATTTTGCTTAAGAATTGATAACATCAAATAGTCCTGACTTTTCTGTGTCAATTTTCCATGATAATGCTCATATTTTATATCATTTATATGGATTTACGCCTGTATTCCTTTATATTTTATTTTCAGGTAAACTATGAGCATTAGAGCTTAAGAGACGCAGATTTGGAGATTTTCCTAACGGTTTATGATAGTATGCTACTTATGAAGAAGCTACAGCGTAACTCATTGTCTCACATTACGTTGTAGCTAGTGTTTTATCTCGGATTGCCTACTCAAGAGTAATTACAGCGTAACTCCCAACTAAGGTTACTGATGTGTGGGTTCGGGTCGAGAAAACCTCCTTTTTTACGAGCAAGTTTTTCAACCCTCTAGGGAGTGAACCTAATCGTTGTAGTGTAGTATGTGGTAAGCCTAGGGGATTGATTCGTTCTCTAGGGGAATAGGAATGCTAGAAAGAGATTTATAACGAGAATGTGGGGTTGAGAAAGATTCTTTTTAGTCTTTTTTATGATTTTTTAGAAAGCAAAGGTAAAAATCTCTGGGTATATGATTGGGGGATGGTACTTCTACCAATATCACTACTTTAACTAATTATCTAATTAACTATGGATAGATTATGGTAATTGAGGTGTGCTAGTATGATGATTAAAGATGTGTTCACTTAGATGCTATTACTCCCTAGTTATCTTTTATTGGTCGGTTGAATTGTCACTTCCTTTATCTTAATTGGTGCCTTGTATTCCGGTTAGTTGTAGGGCGGTGCCTAATCCCTTGTTCTATGAATTGTAACTCTCCTTTAGAATATTCGGGATCGGCAAGTGCAATAGCATCTCCCTCAAATACACTACTATCCTAAAACTACAATTCACGCAATAAACACAACGAATGGCCTAAGTGCACTCTTAAGCTTTTTTGCTATTTGGACGTTCAAGCTTGCAACAATGAAAGAAGAAGCCAGTTTTCCTTACTCTAGCGTCTACCAATTAAGACAAGAGATAACCTGACAACAATTAACAACTAGGTTTCATATATCTAAGCAAACACAAGAGTAATTTAGCTAGACATGTTAAACAATCAAGCATACACACAATCAATTGAACATAGGGTAGACATAATGATAAATCTGATAAACAAACTTATCTTGTGGTGTAAAATAGGGTATGGGACCATAGAATACTGTCCAAGTCGGATAACAACTGAGTTAGGGTTTGCTCTCCAAAATTCTACCTCTTCAACTACGTCGTAACTCCTCACAAGCATTACGCCGTAGTCGACTTAACGAGAGTTTTGTTTTGAAGTTAGTTAAGTTACGGCGTAACTCACATATACTATACGGCGGAGCTGATAACTACGGCGTAACCTTTCCCTACTGTTACGCTGTAGTCTACTTAACGAGAGCTATATTTTGAACATAATTAAGTTACGGCGTAACTCTCAACTCAAGTTACGCCGTAACTATGGTCGTGCCTATAAATACAAGCCCTAAATTCTGCATTTCACATCATTCACTCACAACTCAAAGACAGAGAACGTGAAGAGGGTTCTAAAGGCAGATCATACAGAGCCATCTCTAATGGAGGAATCACTCCATATCTATAAGCATTATCGATCATTTTTATCTTTTACTTTAATTCATGTCTTTCATTATGTTAAACATCGAATTTATTGTTTCTTTTAATATGATCAGCTAAGTACCTTTGGTGCTAGCCTAGTTATGATTCCTTGAATGTATTGATTGTGTTTTCATGCTTTCATATAATTGTTTCTTGTGTATGCATGCATAGTTTGATGGTAGTTACCCTAGCTTCAGTAGTTTTGAAATGCGGTCGTATCTAGTTGCTTAGGAGAATTGACCAATTGACCCTAACTAGGTAGGTAGAGTTTGGAAGGGTAAAAATTGACCAACTGAAGACCCTTCCTCTATTGTGAGAACTGACCAAACGACCACCGTTCGTACGGATGAACTTAAGAACTTAGAGATGAGTGTCTATGATGCTAGCGCCCGGGCACTCCTTATTTCGAATCTTGCATGTAGGGTACTTAATGACTTGGCTTAGGTGACTTAAGACCCTCGAATCCCCAAGGGGTATACCTTTGACTTCGGGTAGGAGCCTTTGTTGATAGGTTAGGACGAATTGACCAAATGTTGTCCTAACGATTTAAACTCCCACTTGAATCAATTAGAAGTAATAAAACATAGACATTGCACGATAGGATGATTAATTAGGTTAACACACTTTCTCTCCATTGATCATAACCTCTATTTACTTTGCGCATTTATTTGATTTCTTAGTTTAATCATTTCAACTTAAAAAACAGTTTAAAACAAGTGACACTTAGACTTAATAGGATCTTCATCTACAGAGCTTTTTAGAACGATCTCGGCTTTACCACCTTCTATACTACACACGATCGGGTTCACTGCTCGTTAGTGCATTAGGTAGACCTTAGGTAGACGAGAAATATAAATATTAAATCCTGGTCGGAAATCCTGCATCAAAATTTGGCGCCGCTGCCGGGGAGCTATATTAGGATTTTTGTTAAGTCTTTTATTTTTGGTTTTGTTCATTTTAATTTTTGTTTTCTCACAATCATCTTTAAGTTTCAGGTACCATGGCAGTTGTGGACATTGATAACCTCACCTTCGAGGAGTATCTGGCGATGACTAGGGATGAACAAGGGTCGGGACTTATTAGGCCAACTATTGCTGACGACACTCAGTTCTAAATCAAGACACAATTCATGAGGGAGCTTCGTGTGAATCCCTTTTCCGGTAGCATTACCGATGATGCTTACGAGCACGTGGATAATGTGGAATACATTGTCAGCCTATTTAAATTTCCAAGAGTCTCAAATAATGCTGTCATGTTACGTGTGTTCCCTATTACACTAACTGGAGCTGCTAAAAGATGAGTCGACAGATTGCTCGTCGGGACAGTTAATACATGGGCTCTCCTCAAAAGGTATTTCATTCAAAAGTATTGTCCTCCTTCTAGGATGGCAAAGCAACTCGAGGAGATCCATAATTTCAAGCAAGAAGGTGATGAGACATTGTACCAAGCTTGGGAAAGATACATCAAACTCCTTTACAAATGCCCTACTCATGACCTTAATAGCCAACAAAAGGTAAATGTCTTCTATAAAGGTATAAACATCTTCATAAGGCAGATGCTCAATTCGCAAGGACCTATTCCTCGAATGACTCCTACAAGAGCTTTGGACGCTACTTAAAAGGTAGCTGACCACTCTCATAAGTAGCATGACGAAGGAAGCAATAGAAGCATAAGTGAAAATCTGGAGGGCATTGCAGCAATAAATTATAAACGTGAGAGTCTTGGTAGGGACATGAAAAAGCTAAAAGAGAATACGCACTCTATACAAGTTGGTTGCAATAATTGCAATGGCACTAACCTTTCTAAAGAATGCCCGCTTAAAAAAGAAGTCAAGAGAGTTGATGAGGCAAAATATGGGAATGGTAGGCCATTTACGGATATTTGTCTTTTTATTTTAACTTTACCTTTATATATATATATATATATATATATATATATATATATATATATATATATATATATATATATATATATATATATATATATAGTTACACACCTTACTATTGCAATATTTGAGGCTAACACTTTTGTTTGTATATATACGCTTGTATATACTTTTTAAATTTATCAAGTAATACAAGTTTCTATACATGTATCATAGATAACCGTCTAATTCCACAAAAAAATGTGTGAATTGGCGGAAATACCTTGATACCTATTGTCTTTTGGCACCAGCTATTGTCCACCCTATAAGGAATAGCTCCCGCAACTCTCCTAGCCTAGTGGGGCACCAACTAGAGTGAGAACGAGTCGAGACTCGAACCCGTGATCTTTTATCCATAAAATCTCTCCAGTGAGCCCATGAGTTTTTCGGAGGTGGGTACCAACTGAGCCAAAGCCCTTTGGCAGATAACCGTTTAATTAAGTGCTACAGCGATTGGTTATAGTAGGTCGCCCTACTTTTATGGGTGGGTTTGGCGCTGAGCATTTAGGAGTATTGATGAGTGGTGAGAGGTGAACGTTGAGCCTTATCATCTTTAATGCTTGTTTCGCAAGCACCTAGTAGTTTTATTTATTTTCTCATAATGGTCATTTAGCGCTTCATGAAGTAGCATTTAGGAGCGTTAAGTATTTAAGAGTTGTTTTACACATTATGGACGTGTTTGGCAAAGTTATCAGTAGAAATGAGTAGCAGCAGTAAGCTGTAGCAGTAGTACTTGTGAGCAGTAGTTGTATTTT
This sequence comes from Chrysanthemum seticuspe, assembly GCA_019973895.1. NCBI lineage: Eukaryota > Viridiplantae > Streptophyta > Magnoliopsida > Asterales > Asteraceae > Chrysanthemum > Chrysanthemum seticuspe. The sequence goes on from BPTQ01000005.1 coordinate 32,941,815, forward strand.
TCTATAAAACGTTTGGTAACGTAGTTGTAGTTGTAATTATAATGTGTAAAACAACATCTAAATGTTTAACGCTTCAAAATGCTACTTCATGTAGCGTTAGAAAAGTAGCATTCTGAAAAAATAGATAAAGCTTATTCCTGCTTGCCAAACGAGCATTAAAAATAATAACGCTCCCTCCTACTGTTCACTACTTACAGCTACCGCTCACTGCTAGTGCTCGATGCTCATTGATAGTGCTCAATGCTCAATGTATTGTTATTTTTGCCAAACACACTTTTAGTTTATTGATCTACAAACCCATTAACCTCGACTGTAATTATAAAAAGTAAAGAAGATTTGATTTTTTTTTTTTTTTTTTTTTTTTGGTTAAAATAAACCAAAGAGTTGCAAAAAATAAAAAAAAAAATAAAAAAAAATGAGCGAATTACAAATTTTGAGTTAATGATCAATCTGGAAATATTAACCTGAGTGTATAGACTGGGTATCCGTTGGTACATAGTAATTGGCGGTTTTGAATGTTCGATAGTTGGATTATTCGAGATGTCATCTTTAAAGATGTTACAACTTACAAGAAGACTACAAGATGTGATCGGATGGAGTGGAGACGTGGAGTTCAAGGGAGTTTAACATACATAGTTTGTCAATTGTAAAGAATCGACCTTTCTGTTTTTTTGTGTAATAACCCTATTAAATGTAATATTTTACTGATTTTTTTCAACCATAAAATAGGATATAAATAATTAAAATATTGATCTTGATTTTACGACTACGAAATAGAGCCATCGACTGAAATGGGATATGCAATAGAAGAGACAACCATGATGGGACTAATGGATATCTGCCTTTTGATTAAGACCTAATATTAGGCCTTCCATTGGATATTTATATTACCTCTTTCAAAATCAAATTTATATTCACATTTCAACTTATTATTTAAATCCATAGAAGAACAGAACATATAGTTCCATATACAACTTTTTTTTTTTTTTTTTTTTCTTATATCAAACTTAATTTAGTAAAGATGTGTATATATCATGGTAAAAGACATTTAACATAAAATATAGGTGAAAAATTAATTCTATAAGATATCTTTTCACTTTTGTACTTACAATATATTCATTGTGAGTCGTGGCAAAAAGTAGTGCTATTTATCAACTTTTTTTTATGGCACCACATTTGGTTATTACATCAAAAACCACCTCCTTAGCATAATACCAATTTTTGTAATGTCGTTGAACTTTTTTTTTAACAATATATATCACTAAAATTTAATTTCATTAATAAAAACACATTACATAAATAGAAAAAAACATCGCAATAATTAAATAAGTTTTCTTAGTATTTGGCAAATCAGATGATTTGATAAATGCTAACCACTCATGTAAATTACTAAAAAAAGACATTCTTAATATGAAATGGGTTTTTATAAGTTTAACATAGTTTTTTAAAATCCCGCACTTAGCAATTTATTTGTTAACTTTATACTTGTTTTGAGAAAACGAAAATATATATGCTAACGAAATTATCACAATATTTTCATATATTATATCTTAAAATTGATAAAATCATTTACAAAAACACAACTTCATCAGTGTCATCTCTATTCTATGTGAGTCATTGACTCCTTACTATACCAAAAATATATAAAAAGTCCACTGACCCGTCTTTCTCCTTCCTCCTTGGGCCTAATAACCTGCAACTATTAAAAATAAATAAAAAAACTATCAAACACAAACAAACACAATAAAGATTTTCAAACACAAACACAAACACAAATACAAACACAAAACCTCACTCACAAACACAATACCCACTTCAAAATCGCAAAAAAAAAAAAAAAAAAAAAAAAAAAATTACCGACCACGTGAGCTAATGGCCACAATGCCAGGCCGTATCAGCCCAGCTGCGGTATGATATCTCACACCATAGGCTCGCGTTTTTGGCAATGGCTCAAGCCATCAGCTACCGTACCCCATGCTCTTAGAGCTACCGATAGCAAAACTTTTTTAATATTAGCTAAAATATAAATTAGTAAAAAAACACATAGATTTTATTGAAAAGATCCTAACAAGTAACTTTTAAGTAAAAAGGAGATAAAAAAACATTTTCCCATTAAAGATGATAAATGTCAAAAGTTGATTGCCTTCATGTGTATAGTCACACAAGTCTTGACACAAACAAGATAATGGATAGACAAGTCATGTGACCACTTTATCTTTGTGTCATAAATTTATGTTTAAGGTTTTAATAGTTGAAGGTTTGTATAGTTCTAGAAAACTTATAAAACGTGAAAAGCAATGATAAAGTTTAATCATCTTTACAATTAAAGTTGCCAAACCTTGTTTTTACTTAAAATTATCCCAAATCTATATAGTGAAAAACCTATAGTATTGTAGTATCATTCAAACCTATGATATCTAAATCATCTAATGAACGTTTTATAGGTTTTAACTTGAATGAAAAGGCCATAACTATATCAACAAATCAGTATCTCACATCATAAGTTAACATGTCTAGCCAATTTTTTTTATTGTTAGAAGGGATACTCACCTAAAATCTATGGTTTTCGATAATAATGAGAGAGACAGATAGAGAGGCGGTGAGATTAGTGTTTGGGTGTGTCGATATTCTTCCGGATTGTGATGAAAAAAAAAATACTGCAGATAACTATGAACAGCCGGTGACATAGTTAATATCAAACAACAACCAAAAAAAAGAAGAAAAAAAAAGGGGGAACGGGCTAACATTTTGGACCTGAACTAACGGTTTGGACTGGGCCAATTTGACGCAATGATGATGCCATGGTCCCGTGTCAAAACGTATGCGCTTTTTGACGCTCTATTTTTTTTTTTAGAAAGGCAACAAATTATATAGAACCCACAAGAAAAAACGATTACAAAAGAAAGGCATCCTTCTCCGTTTAATCAAGCAAATTAAAAAGGAAAAGGACCCAACGGAAAAAAATACAGTACAACGAAACCTTCTTGATACAAAGAGATCTACTATCCTAGCCTAACAAAACAAAACATGACATAAAACACTACATATTACTATATTGATTTAAGCTGCACCTGACTCAAATGTATGTCATATCTTGCCAATTGCAAGCCAATCCCATTAGTCCCTGAAGAGAATCTTCCTCACTTTTGCAACCAGACCACTCACAATACCACATGCGAACCAAGACTATTAAGAGACTATTAAAATCACTTCTTTAACCATATTGAGATACCTAAAGTGTCAGTTAGACACCAACTGCTGAATCACTGTAACACAGAACCATTTGAAAAAAATCTGAACTTCATGTATCCAGTGAGCTTACTGTATCCGAATCTTCCATGGGTCCCATAACCATTGTTGCCAATCTATCCCTTTAAATTTGTTTGATCTTCTCGCTATCCATTCGAAGCACTTGAGTTGAATATCTTGAAAAATCTTATTTGTACTTGAAGCTTTATTCCCGAACGCACGAGCATTTCTTTCCTTCCAAATGAAGTACCCGGAGGTCCAAATTACCGCTTGCCATAAACACGATATAGAGTTGGGAGCATTAACGTTCCCGTTTTCCCGAAATAATTCTTCTATATTAAAGGCGTTAACACTCCCCATCTTCCACCACATGAAAACTTTGGACCACACACTCCTTGCTAAGTCACAAGTAACTAAGCAATGAGTGCATGACTCCACATTATTATTGCAACATGGGCAAAGAACCGAATCCAAGTCAATACCCCTTTTATCAAGCTCCACCCGAACTGGAAGTCTCCCTTTGCGTGCTCTCCAAACAAAAATGTTGACTTTCTTAGGAACAAGCTTGTTCCAAATAGTTTCGAAGCCACCACTTTCCGTTTGGAGACTCTTCTCCTCGATCAATCTTGTAAGCATCTTGACTTTGAATTCGCCGTCTTCATCAAGCGTCCACCTCCATTTATCCCTACAAACATTAGAAACAACGACATTTTGCAAGGCCTCAATTAACCCGTCATATTCACTACTCACCCTACCTCTAATACTCCTAACCCAATCCCAAACCCATATCCACCCATCATTTGTCCAAGCTCCCATATCTAACACACTACCTTCCTTCTTATTATTTAAATGGTACAACCTAGAGAATCTATCACAAAACCGCCTATTATCCACCCACCTATCTTCCCAAAACCTAATGTCCCTCCCGTCGCCTAACACTCCTTCGAAGGAAGAAGTAAAATCGATCCCCAACCCATCAATCTCTTCACCAATCTTCACAATATCATTCCAAACCCCCTTCCCCCCCATTGTCAACCCCCCTCCCCTCCCTCTATGGTCCCCTAGACCCCCACACTCACCATAAATGCTTTTAATAACTCTAACCCATAACCCCCCACCCTCCGTCCTAAATCTCCACCACCATTTACCCAACAAAGCCAAGTTTTTCGCCCTAAGAGATCCCACATTTAACCCCCCTTCCTCATGTGAATTAAGAATCGAAGCCCATTTAACCCAAGAAAGTTTTTTACCCTCCCTGATCCCACCCCAAAAGAAATTTTTACGAATTCTCTCAAGATTTTTTATAACACTCTTAGGCACACGGAACATCGAGAAATAATACAACGGCAAGCTACCAAGAACCGACTTCACCAATGTTAAACGGCCCCCGTACGACATCGTTTTAGCTTTCCAATCGGCCAACCGATTTTTGAATTTATCTACCACGGGCTTCCAAGAGTTTACTCGACCCATATTCTCTCCTATCGGCAAACCTAAATATGTAAAAGGTAATTCCCCATTTTCACATCCCATCCAATTAGCCATGATCTCCACTTCCTCTACGTTAACCCCTAACCCATATAGCTTACTTTTTTCATAATTTACCCTAAGACCCGATACCTCTTCGAAACATTTAAGAATACACATAAGAGCTTTGGCGTTCTCTTTATTCCATTCCCCAAAAAAAATAGTGTCGTCCGCGTATTGTAAATGTGAGACCGTGATACAATTCCCACCAACCTTTACTCCTCTAAAGATCCCTTTATCCACCGCTTCATTCACTATGGCATTTAGACCCTCCGCCGCCAATATGAAAAGAAAAGGAGAAAGCGGGTCGCCTTGACGTACACCCCTCTCAACTCCGAATTCCTCCGATGGAGAACCATTGACAAGTATAGACGTTGAGGACGATTTTAAGCATGCTTCCACCCACTTGCACCATCTATCCCCAAACCCCATTCTCTTCATAATGTTAAGTAAGAAACACCAATTTATACTATCGTACGCCTTTTCGAAGTCCACTTTGAATATTAAGCTCTTTTCCTTCTTTTTCTTCAGATATGTCATCGTCTCATTAGCTATGAGCACCCCATCAAGAATGTACCTACCTTTTATAAATGCATTTTGAACTTCTCCAACCACGTCACCAACCACACATTTTACCCTTTCCGCCAAAATTTTTGACACGATTTTGTAATAGCATCCAATGAGGCTAATGGGACGAAAATCCCCTAACCCGATCGGATCTTTCACTTTAGGAATTATGGTGATAAAAGAGGCATTGCAACCCCTAGTAATCTCCATAGATTCCCAAAACCATAAGATCGCCCTTATTAAATCCGCCTTGATAATATCCCAAGCTTTCCTAATGAATTTAAAGTTAAATCCATCGGGTCCTGGGGCCTTATCCCCACCGCACCCACGAATCGCCTCCCAAATTTCTTTTTCATCAAACGCCCGTTCCAAATGTTGAGCCTCCTCCACCGATAATCTTTTAATCCTATTACAACAAAAGATCGGCCTCATCCTTTGACCCTCGGAGAATAAGGTTTTGTAGTGTCTAGCCATCTCCTTTTTGATTATCTTAGGATCTTCACACCATACACCATTAACCATTAGTCCTCTTATGTTACATTTGTTGTTCCTCCGCTTCACGAATGAATGGAAAAACTTTGTATTTTCATCGCCCTCAACATCCCATTTAACTTTAGTCTTTTGACGCTCTATTAGTATATAGTAATTTGTTACTTTTTTAATTGTGTGCGACTTTTTTTTTTGTTGCTATTTAAATACAACAAACTTTTGAATTTCGACATTTGTGTGTATTTGTTTATGTAAAATAACCAGTTTACATGTAACCACTCTATCAACAAAAAATGGTCTAATTTTACATGAACAAAATACAAAGAAGTTAAAATCAAAAGTCACGCAATTAGAAAACCAATTATCCTCCTTAACAAGTTGAAGCAATAACAAAAAAGTAGAGTAAATTGCGAACAATGTTTAGCACAATCTACCTAGCCATCTAAGGCCATAAGTAAAGCCCAATATATGGCCCAAAAAATATTAAGCGCACAATTCTTAAATGTTTACATATCATACTAGTTATAATACCCGTGCATGCACGAGGTTTTTTCATAAATTTTTAATTAATTAACTTGTCTTAAATTGTTTTGTTACGTGTTCTATTAAATATAAGAATATGTTTCTATTACGATTACAAATGTTTCTTTTGTTTTTTTTTTTTGTTTTTTGTTTTTTTTCCCTTTTTTTATGTATATTCCATAGAACATCTTAAAATCATAAATTCTTCATTAAATATTCCACAAAACAGTTTTAGTATTAGCAATTTGTCAAAAGTTAAGGTACGTTGTAAAAAACTTAGAAAAATAATTTGGATGCTTAAAACCTACACTTAAAAATAGATTTAATTTTTAAAGATGGGATTGATGCATTGGAAAAATTAATTGGTGAGAAATGATGAAAGAAAAAAAAAATGTATAACACTTGTTAAAAGATGAACGAAATTGGTCTATTATGTCTCGCTGTTATACCTATATATCACCATTCTAACATTTATGGTTAGATGGAGTACACTTGGTAAGGTGACGTCCACTTACCATAATTTCATGTTGACCCTCTTCTGTCTCATGCTTGCAATAGAATAGCAGATTGTCTCACTGCCTTCGAATATAAAATGCAAACATACCAAAACTCAACACATGCCTTTATATTATCATTTACAGAGACAGAATATATGTATAATATAAGCATCTCAGTCTTGGGCACATTTTATAAATACCTACAAATACATTGATTCGCCAGTTAATTTTGATTAGCCAAACATGCTATTGCCCAAGAAATTGCAAAAAGATGTCAAATTTTATGATTTTCTAAGCATAGGACACCTATACCCATCTTCATTTTTATGATGTTGTGGGGTGTGGTATAAATTTATAAATTACACCTTGAAGAAGGAAAACTAATTCAAAGTTCTTTTTGTATTATAGGCTATGGAAGTACCTAATTTATTTTGGTTATTTATATACACGTACAGTATACTTAAACAGCCCAAACGAAACCTAATTTACTCTTGCAGATAACAATCTGTAAACGAAAACCTTTACGATGTCTATGAGCTAAAAATAGCATCTGGTACTAAAACATAAACATTACCAATTTTCCCTCATCAGCCCTAACCAAGCCTCTCATATGGAGGGAGCATATCATACCAAAGTCTCGATGTGCTTAGTCACAAATCCATCCTCATTCTTATAATTAATCTTCAGTTTTTGAAACACGTTCTCAACTTGAATTATCAACCTTCCGCCTATCTTCAACTAATTGATAAGTGATGGCTTTATTTCTAGTGCAGCTGCCCCAACATGAATAATATCATATGGTGCAAACTCCGTCCAACCTTCTATGTTATCTGTCATCGTATGTGTAAATAGCTGGGTTTACTATAGATAATTATTATCTGTAAATAGCAAGTGATGTCCAATAAGTACATGGATGTTCAAAACGTCGTTGAAACCTGTAGAAAACATCATTAAGATATGCCACACATTACGTACTAAATACAAATCTTTTGATTCAGTACACAAATATACCAACAATATTTCTTCACATATTATTTACTAAGGGTAATCTTTTGAAAATTAGAAAAATGGAACAAATTATAAAATTACAGTAACATGTGACTATAAAGGGGTCAATGAAATAACATACGACATACTGGAGATGTACAGTGGCACATGCCATATCATCATTCAGGTCCACAAATGCAAGCCCGGGCTCAATCATCTTCAAAGAGATAGAAATCAAATATTCCAATCTATATGTTTTCTACTTCTGTAATGCAGTACAAAACTTCTCCCCAGAATGCACGACCAAATGTATACACTTGAAATGGTAATATTACTCAAGTTAAAAAAAATGTCATACACATACTGATTGTACAAATATTAAAATGAAAACATAAGGAATAAGATGTACATACATAAGAGCAGTTGTGTATGTTTCAACGTTGAGTTGACTGGAGACCGTCAAGAATGCTGGTTTCTCAAAATAATCCTGTAAAATTAAAGAGAAATTCTTGAGATATAATTTCATGTTTTGCAACTGATGTGAAATTAATAGACAATAATTTTTATAAAGATCACAAGAAACAGTGGCTAGCATCAAAATTATATCCATGATAAAAGTTGGTTTTCAGTTGTCATCATATAGAAAAAAGATAATACATGTAGGTTGGTATAGTACATGTTAAAAATTTTAAGAAAAAAAAGCCTTCTTTGCGACCAATCGATTTAACCATTTGTTGTTTTTGGAATGGCGTAGTTGGAGTATCGATAGCTTCTTTGGACCTCGTTATATGTTAACATGATAATCTAGATTAACAAAAAAAGTTGGAATATGAGTAATAATAATGAACAAAATACTAATCTAATATGAGCTCTCTTGTTGTATATACATGATAAAGGAACCTCACAAAAAAAATTGATATGAAATTAATGGATAAATAATTATTAAATATAATAAAGCTATATGACTAAGGGTTCACATAGCCAAAATTGGGGCCTTCATAAAAGAAAAGCATACTAATGTGGTTACACAAAATTGATCGCTAAAGCATAAGCCAAAGCATTCCTAACCCTTGCAACCTGAATCCCAAATAGCCCGCATAAGCAATTTCAATAATCGATTCCAAGCAGCCTCTATAAGCATTTTCAATAAGCAATCCAAACAACCCTTATTAGTAGTTACTCTAATAAGCAATCCCACACACCCACTATTAGCAATTTCGATAAGCAATCTAAAACTAATCTAATAAAAAATCCCTGAAAGCAATTTATAAGCAATCCCAAACAACCCCTAAAGTAGTCCAACTAATAACTAATCCGAAAAGGTCGTTATACGAACTTTTAATAAAAATTCCAAACAGACCCTATTTTTTTCAAAGTAATGGTAACATGGAAAATGAAACAGAAAAGTAAGAGAGTAAAGTGATACCTATTGGAACTGAAGCAACAACCACTCATTTACACCCATCAGATCAGCAACTGCATACCTTGAAAATTTACAAATAAGTTCATGTTGGGCGGTTGGGCCATATATTAGTCATAAGTTTGAGAGATGATAAGACTATAGATGCAAAAACTGAAACGATTACTCTGCTGAGAAGCACTCCAATATTTTTTCACTTAAAGATGATTAATTTTCCTGTTAGAAATAAAGCATAGCCTAAATCAGTCCATTCACAAGATATGGGTACAAAACTACAAATTACCATTTAAATACTTTTTTTTTAAACTATGTGAGATACACTTCAATACTCAGTCTAAGTAATTACTAATACATAAGACACAAAAAAAAACATGATAACTACATGAATATGGTGTGAGCCGTGTTCTAATATGAATTTCACCAAGTTTGACAGTAAAAAAAAGTAATTTTGGTTTGAAAAATGTGCTTGTTTGTGCAGACTTGAGGTGGGAATTTCATCCCATTACTTATCAATAGGCATATACAGGTTGTGTTTTATCTCAAACCGGTCCACATGAAGACCAACATTTTACTCTCATCTCACAAAGATATATTCTTTTCTTTAGTCTTTTTTGGTCGGCTAATTTGTTAATTCCGTAGAAAATCATATAATAATTACAACATCAAACAAAGATACGCATAACCAAACACTAACTACTATAACCCATTTATTATTATTTTTTTAATAAGTATAATTAATTGTTAACCTGGGAACGGGTGGATACAGCATCGGAGACCTTGAAGGTACACAAAACGATCAATAGAGACAGGTACAAAACTGAACCTATACATAAATTATTCACAAGTTAAAATACATAAAGTTAAAAGCAAAATAACAAAATAATTCATATGTACCTAAAAGAATAGTAATGGTTCAAGGCAGAAAGATGAAAATACCTTGGAAAATTCCATTTCCAAAATCTGTAGTTTTTTTTGTATCAATATATGAAATTCAACTAATGGTTCACCCTCTTGATTTTTTTTATAGCAAGTGTATAGCAATTGTTTTTTGTTAGCCACAAGGGTTAGGTTCTGTTCGTCAAGCCTCAACTAATAAAAATCCAACTTTTTACTATAATCAGAAATTTGAGGCAAGTTGGATTTTTATAGCACAACTCGACACAGAACGAAGTTGAGCATGAAAATACCTGATTATAGCAAGTTGGATTTTTATTACTGATAAAGCCTCAACTTTTTTCTATAATCAGAAATTTGTGGCTTCATATTTTCATGCTCAACTTTTTTCAACTAAAAACACCTTCATCATTCGCGTATGCATCGTTTGGAACTCCATCCACATCTGACATGATAGCATATTGTGATTTGGGCATGGAGGCTTTGGATCATTTTGATCATCAACTGTATATTATACTTGCGTTGATTTGAGCTTAAAGGGTTTAAATCATTTTTATCATCAACTCCTGGTTCTTGAGGTTTGGATCCTTTGTCTCATGCTGACCAAAAGGTCAAAAATAACATAACATAACACAATCAACCGAAAATACTTGATGGCTATGCATATTAAGTAGGTGGCCCCGCAACCTGCATGTGGGAAAATTCCCGAACAACAATTTTACCACAATGTCCACCAGTGACACTCACCCTATAAAACATTAAAAAGTAGACACGGACAAACCCACATTATCCCATGTTGGGAGGTCTGGCAGTAATAACTTTCAACGTTCACCCCTAGACTCAATAGCCTAACATAATAGATGTTGCAATGATAAAAACTATAGCGGGCTCTTGGTCTTAAACTGATTTTCTAATCTTACCCATAACAGGAGCAGGTGCATGAACTCAATTTGATCAAAATCATACATATATCATTATCTCCTTATGAAAAACACAACACAATCAACATAACAAAAAAAGTATAAAAACCCCAAATCCAAACATTATATCACATTCTAGTCATTTAATTATAGGTAATCTTTTTTATCCCATTAGTACAAACAATCATGGTTCCAAAACAGCCCTTTATTATGCCAAAAGCAATAAAACACCAAACTTTAACATAATCTACCATCAATTTTGACTAATTGCCTAAAAAAATGATACCTTGATTATAATCAAAATCGAAACCATCTTCATCATCTTGTGTAATGGAAACCGAGTATGGCTATTAGTCTATTACCATGTCTTAATCAAGCGTTAATACGTTGATTTAGGGTTCTGAGAAGGAATCAATGAGTTAATGTAGAGCTGCGGTTTTTTCTTCTAATTTTTCAATTTGGCCCGTAACTATGAGAAAATAGCCCATTGGTACATGCGTATTTTTGATATTTTTCTAAATTATAATATGTTATATAGATGGAAAAGTTGTTTCAACATTATGAAACTATTAAGGAGTAATGAGTTTCTTAAATCTTCATATTATTGGTGTATGGGTTGTGGTTATTGTTTTAACAGGGCCATTAGGTGATACCATATATCATTGGCATCTTTCTATTGGACAATTGTAGTTGGACGATTTACTGTACATGACCATTACCCCTTAATCAGCTGCTAATACTCTTTGGGAACCTAATACATGTACCAACATGATCTCAGCCATACAAACGTATACCAAACCTGTACTAAAGCTTACACGTCAATACCAACTATGTACTAGCAGAAACTTCTTGACATAACCTCATTAGTACAAAAATTATTTACAGAAAAGCAAATACACTACAACACTTTCAAACCCCAAAATGCCAAGGAAAAAGAAAGAAGGAAATTCTGTGCATCCTACTACAACGCGTGATCATCATACCAATCTGCAGCTTTGTATAACAGGTATCTTCTATACCAAATATCCCTTGGTATATCAAGTTGTGATTTGTAGGTATCAACCTTAATTAATTTTCAACTTTTGGGGGTTTTTTGGTAAGATTTTGATTCTAATTGATTGTTTATGGTTTTATCTATAATTTGCAGCGACACCATCGCACCTCCTTTAGCAGCGACAACAAGTACGGATCGGGACAGTGACCGATTCATGGAGGAAAAGGAGATAAACTGGTAATAATGTCTGATTCTTTGCAAGGATTATAGATTATACAAAAACAAAGATCATGTATACCACACTCTGATCTTTGCTTATGTTTTTAGAATGTTTGAATAAGAGTGTTGAAACAAACACCCTTGAAATATTATTAGGTGGTTTAATCTTTCAATTAAGATTGTCTTCATGTTTAAATTGATTATTGCAAGAAAATCAGATACTGAAATATACGTATCTAAAAAATCATAATCATAAATACTTTTGCCTAAACACTGAACAATTTGTATTTTTTTTTGCCTGATATATTTCTTCTAAGAGTGTGTTTGGGATTGTTCATTTGAATATTTGGATGAAATCATTATCTGCTATATAGTATACAAATAATTTACTATAGTCATTGACACATTTTTTTTATATGCAGGTACGCAGTTTTAGCTAAGCAATTCCAAACAATCTCATGACTAACATCATTTATAATCATTTCGGAATGTGATTGAACTGCCAAGCCAAACATAGAGCCGTTTCACAACGCAAACAGTTTGGAGGCATTTTTCCTTTTTATACTTCAGGTGATTACCACATCGACATTCTTTTCTATTTCATTTGATTCAACTTCTGAACTTGAAATTTAACATGTAGCATCTTATGGTAATTTTGTGCAGCGGTATCTTTATTTAAACATATATAGTGTTCTATGTGAGCTGGTGTTTGTATATGGATATGGTGGAGTGGGAAAAACTTTCCTATGGAAAACAATTATTAACACCTTGCGTTCAGAAGGGAAGATCGTGTTGGCCGTAGCATCTGCAGGCATTGCCTCTTTACTGCTACTATCTGAATAAACAGGTGAATCAAGGTTTAAATTATCACTTGAATTAACCGATTAGTCAATGTGTAACATAAAAAAAATACACCTAAGGGCAAATTGGTTAATGAATCTTATTTAATAAAACCGATATAACGTATTTTTCTATGTTGCACACTGATCCATCCGTTTAAACTACCACAGTAGCAGTATAGGATTATAAGAAACTGGTATAATGTCCAACGGGATCCTAACTCTGTTAAGGATTCCAATAAAGCCTTATATCGGTTCCCCAATTTTTTCCATTCGTATTTCTGTAAACACGTACAAATATTTGATTTGCCCTTCTGGACTGTGTAGGTGATTTGGTTGGCCATGACATCGATGCCGCTTGGATATCATATGCAATGGAGCGATTCCCAAATAAAGTTCACCAAACAGGAATAGAGAGGGAATCATGTGGCCTATCATCGAGACCAAAAAAAATGGCTGGTGTGACACTTATCTCAAACCCACCAGCTTCCATGGTCTCCAAAGTTGCAAGGTATATTTTGTTTATACATATCCTTTGTCGTATAGGTTGGGTGTTTTTTTTCAAAAAATTTTTCTGCTGAAACTTTTATAGTATTTATACGTGTACTTTGCTTATGAATCGGTCGATTTGGTATGTCTTAGCAACTGAAGATTCTTTTTGAGCTCAGACGTGAGTGTAGGAGCAAGCATATCAAACCTGTGTGGATGTGGCACCCATATTGTACTTCATGTTTGTAGTCTTAGCAATATCATTTAGTTAATAAATTAGCAACTACTTTTTTGTTGGGCTGCTGTAATTTGATTATGTGCATTTTTTTAAGCGAACAATATATTTATAATAAACTAAAGATTGTTATTTATGATCTTCCTTTGTGTGTTATTGATATGACTTCTATGAAACAAAATGTATTGGCCATAAAGGATCCTTGAATGGACGACTTGCCCGCAAGAAGATCTAGAAAACATGTCTTTAAGCATAGAGTTATAAGCATCGACACAATGCTCCCGCAGCAACGCGCGGGCAATTTTACTTGTTCGAGTATAAAAACGAGTTTTTAAAATTTTTTGAACGGATATAGAAATAATTATATTTTTTTTAATTCAGAATCAATTTAATATAAAAAAAATAATACTAAATAAGGTATGAACTGATTTTTTTGAAATGAAAAATTCCCAATAGGGGTTTTGTTTTATTATATAAAATATTTTGGATTTCACTATGTTGCTAGCAATTTAAGTAATTCTAGAGTTCATTATCGGGTAAATTCCGGCTCTTGCCAGGCATAACGGGATTATCATTTATGTCGCAAAGATCACGGGTGATCAACTCCGGGTTGCATATGAATCCTCGACATTCCTCGCTTTCTTCATTTTTTATGTTAGGCATGAAAGGACAAATGACATTTTGGAGAGTTATGGCCTTTTCAATGCATGAAGAGCTTTTGACTCTTCATGTTTTTGGCTTTTGACCATTTCTTTTGGCTCTCCAAACTACCTATAAAAAGGTAACATAACTTGCCTCATCCATCATCCCATTCTCTCGTTGCAAAACACTAGCAAATCCCTGTGTATTTGTGAAATAGTTTGAGAGTTTGTGTAATATTTCATAATTACAAGTAGGGGTGAGCGAGGTTCCGGAATCGCAAAGAACCGACCCGGAACCGAGAGAACTGAGAACCGCAAAATACATATATTAGGAACCGAAAACCGGACCGAAAAGCATTTTCGGTTCCGATTCGGGTATTTCGGTTCTACCCGATTTGGAACCGAATTTTTTAAATAAGTAACCAAAAATTCAACACACATATATATATATATATATATATATATATATATATATATATATATATATATATATATATATATATATATATATATATATATTAATTTTTGCACTAATTTGCATGATAACAAATGAAAGTCTTATAATTTGCATGATAACAAATGAAAGTAGTATTTTTAACAATGGCAACAATTCTATTAAGTTATTAATCGTACTACTCCGAACTCTTAGTTTGTAGTGAATCGATAATTTTTTTTTTTGTTCGCATTTTTAAAATGTTATCATGAACTTGTAAATCGTATCATTATCTTTAAATTATCCATAATGCATGTTTACGTGGAGGTCAATAGTAACATAAATTTGATATGATCTTACAAACATAAACTTACATTAGCAAGTTTAGATAGAAAAAAAAAAAGTTTGGTGCATTCATATGAACGCATCAAAGAGTGTGTATGTGAGCCTTAAGCCCCTGACCCATATTTTACACCCACTCTTAACTTAGGCGGTTCCCCGGTGTCGGAACCGATACCCGCGGTTCTGGACCTGTTGGATATAAGTTTTCACATACACATCAAACCATAACACAAAGTAGCATATAGATGGAATTCTAGAGAGAGAAAGTTAGAGGTTTAGGGAACTTAGTGAGAGAAAGTGAAAGATATTATTATGAGCTCCAACTCTCTACCTTGGAAGGTAGAGAGTATTTATAGTCTTACATAAATCGCCACACATCGGGCTGTGGATCAGGCATACAGTGGGTAAAGACCCGTCCGTCCTCCACGGTGTTACTTAACTAAATACTACTTAACTTAAAAGAACTACGACTACGAGCGTTCTAACGATTACATATACTTGAGGTGACCGACTCTTTAATACCTGGAATTTCTAATTCCTAACAATCTCCCCCTAAGGGAGGTCACCTCAATCATGTACTAAAATTACATTGAATACAAACAGATATTACATTAAAAATTGATCTTGCATTCTTGATGTAGTGTTTTGCTTCGAAGCTCGTAGTCATTGATTCTTCACATTGCATGTTTGGTTACTCCAGGTGGAGGTCTTTTACTGATCCACGTGATAATAAACATGAGCCAGCTTTTGAGATCATCAGCAATCAAAAATCTCTGAGACATTCATTGTGGTGTTGTGACTTTAGGACCGACATGCTCACATTCTAGATCATGATATCTTCTCATCAGAGTTGCGGAAGCTTTAGTTGATTCATGATATTGGCAGCAGCGTAGCAGAAGCATGGAGTGAAAATATCAGAGTCATTGATGCACTAATCATGATTTCTTTTGAGCTGAATGTGTTAAGTGAGCATGCGGCTATGGATTGACCGCTTCATTCTGAACAGCTGCAAACGTCGGGTGTACCTGCATACAACAGTTAGCAATAAATCGCACGAAAGTGTCTTTGATCACTTTCGTTGAATTGAGGTACACGGCCCACGGTTCCCCGTTGTTCAGTACAAGTACTGCCTGTGATCAGGTATAATTCCGAAGAATTTCCTTGACAGGGTTTCGCAGCTGCTCTAGCTGTTCTCAAACTGGAACATCTCAAAGAAGACAACACGGAGTGAGTGAACCAGCGAATTTTAAGTCCACTGATTGATGAAAAGAGATTTGAAAAACAATCGTGTATTGCTCAATAGAAATTGTTTTTGCAATACAACGAAGGTTTTATTGAAAATCAATTATCAATCATAAAAACACCTTTTGGTTTGAAAAATGAGTACACAGTCGATGTACTAAAGAAAAGAGTTGTTAAGCACAAAGACCGGTTTTTCAAAGGTATCCGTCAATCCATAACCTGAACCAGGATTGATTCAAGAGATTGAATCGCCCCATTGTTTCTGTTCAGTTGTCACATGGTTGATCTATATAATAAATCTCACATGCCACCTACCAGGAGCTTGTTAGATGATGGCTCCAGAAGGCTTTCCATCTTCATTGTGAATATGATAACACATCACTCAAATGTTCTGGCAATACCACAAGGATAATGCGTAGGACTCAAGATATAATCTCTCTTTCCACATTGTGTGAAACAGAGAGTCTTCATTGAAAGTGTCCTAATGAGATTTATTGATGATCTCGTGGCTCTAGACTCAATTTGTGCATATTTGGATCCTGTGCCGGAGACTAGGGAGAGGGTCTCCTTCTTCAATATCAACAATCTCTAAGAGAAAGTCGATAGATAATGTCGGTTCCCCGTGAGAATGAAACAAGTCCTTTTAAGAGGAACTTGAGTGGTTTGGAAATTTGAAGTGTAGTGCGTCACTGGGTCCATGACGTCTTGTCTTCAATACCGATGTTAACATCAGTAGTATATGAATTGAACCCGGTATCTGCCCTAAGGTTGAATAAATGGAGGGCTATTTGTTTTCACCCTTTTCTCATTCAATTCTTTTTAATTCTTCAACCCCTTCAGTGCTTACCGAGACTTCATAACTAGAACCTTGTTGGGTTTATTCCAGTACTAGCTCAGTCTCAGTCTGCACTCTTCCCATTCCTCATTTTTCTCCTTTTATCATCATACCTAAGAACTCTACACTAACTAGTGGATAGTCCCTGGGTAGATCCCTTCGGTTCTGGCGGATCATGGGAACCAATACCTAACCTTATCATCCTTATATCACCGTACATAAAGTAAAGTTGGTCGGTCTATTTGGTATTGTTCATCAGCCATTGGAACCAATTGAAAACCATTTGAAAATCAATCCAGATACTTGTGATGTATTATCAAAACATTTTGTACCTGAATTGTTTTTGATATTTTTAGAATAAGTACTCCCCCTCAACATGTGTATCAAATGTTTGAAATCGTTTTGCACACGGAGGCGAGAAGAAGAAATTACTTCTTTGATTACCATTTTCTAAAAGATATCAATCATCACTTCCCACATCAAATCAAGTAGATAGAGCATTTTGGGAAAGGATGAGGTTTTCATGATATTGCTCCCCCTCAATATGTGCCTCGAGGTTTGAAAAGAGTTTTGCACATACTAGAGGGAACCTGCACATTGAGATAAATGATCACGTTTCAAATCATAGGTTTAAGATAGATGCTCCCCCTCAACATGTGCATTGAAAATTTGAAATCGTTTGTCACATGTGGGAAGGACAGCATGTACATTCTTATAAAACCATTTACCGAATAATCAGTTTAAATCACACATTCTCCCCCGATCACAATTATCAAATCATTTGAGATTTGTGATCTCTTATAGATTTAAATTGATTTTGAAAGCTTTTAAGGAGAAATGTGACTTGATTATGAAAGCGTCTTAACTGATAAGGATCGGATTTTAAGACTTTAAACTCCATTGATAAAACATGCATGATTATCTTTTGAAAACATTTTAATGCCAAATAACTTTTTAGTTTAATTGAAATCATTCTCCCCCTCAATCAATGACATAGGTTGTTGATTGAGAGATAGAGATTTTGACAACTAAGTCCAGATGATTATCAAAAATAGAGACCGAGTTATTTTTCAAAGCATTTAGTTTTCAGCAGATAAATGTTTATAGAATCAGAGCATGGAATTTAAAAACATGGTAAAACATGGCTCTGTTCTTTCTTTTAAAACCGGGTTATTGCCTGAAAATGACAATAAACCATTGTTTCTCTTTCTCCCAAAAATATATATATATATATTTTTTAAGAATTCGAACAACATCTAAAGTCCCGTGTCATTCTTTGAATGACACACAAAGACCGTAGATATTATCGAACCGAGAAAAACATTACAAATTGACAATATTTTTTGAAGATTTTTCGAAATTTTTTTTCAGATTTTTATGGATTTTGAAAGTTTTATAATTTTCTATTTGATTTTTGAGAGTTTTATAATTTTGTATTTTGTTTTTCGAATAAATATTTACAAGAGATAGATGAAGGAAACCTTTTTCTCCTCGTCTTCCTCCTGAAGACGTTTGAGTGTTTCTGGTTGAAAGCTTTTCAAGCCAAGTCGTGGAAGAATAAACTCAAAACGTTCTCTTGGAAGAGCTTTGTTGAAGATGTCAGCTAACTGATATTCAGACCTCACAAAATAGAGTTCCACCACACCTTTTTCTACTTGTTCCCTGATGAAATGATGTCGAATGTCGATATGCTTTGCTCTTGAGTGTTGAACATTGTTGCATGAGAGAGCAATAGCACTTTTATTATCACAGTACATAGGGATTTTGTTGAATACAAAGCCATAGTCAGATAATTGAGATCTCATCCATAAGATTTGAGCACAACAGGATGACATGGCTATGTATTCAACCTCTGTAGAGGAAATAGAAGTACTCATTTGCTTCTTTGAAGACCAGCTCACAAGCTTATCACCCAAAAACTGAGCACCTCCAGATGTACTTCGACGAGTATCTTGACAACCTGCATGATCAGCATCTGCATAAGCCGTTAGTGACATACCGGTGTCCTTCGGGTACCATAGTCCCATATTGATGGTTCCTTGGAGATACCGAAAGACCCGTTTAACTGCTTCAAGGTGCTTTTTAGTAGGCTTAGCCTGGTATCTAGCACACATGCAAACAACGAACAAGATGTCTGGTCTACTAGCTATGAGGTACATCAGGGATCCAATCATACTACGATATTTCGTTTGGTCAATCATGATCCCTGAGTGGTCCTCATCTAGTATGGTTCGATCAATCATGGGGGTGTCAACAGGGTCACTTGAATCAAATCCAAATTTCTTTAAGATCTCTGTTGCATATTTAGATTGATTTATAAAAATGCCTCCGGGACTTTGTGAAATTTGTAATCCCAAGAAGAATGACATTTGTCCCATCATTGACATTTGAAATTTTGAACTCATTTCATTAGAAAAACGATCACATTCCATTGGGTCTGTCGAGGAAAAAATAATATCATCAACATAAATTTGAACATGAGTTAAATGTTTCCCTGACTTCCTGGTGAACAATGTTGGATCAACTGCTCCTTTGCTGAATCCAGTTGATAGAAGAAACTTTGACAGTGTATCATACCATGCCCTTGGAGCTTGCTTTAAACAGTAAAGGGCCTTCTTCAGACGATAAACGTGAGTAGGATGCTCTTGATTCACAAATCCTTCAGGTTGGCTGACGTAGACGACTTCTTTAAGATCTCCGTTCAGAAATGCCGTCTTCACATCCATTTGATAGACTATCATGTTCTTACTAGCAGCATTGGCCAGAAAGATTATGATTGCCTCGATTCGAGCAACAGGAGCAAAAGATTCTTCAAAGTCAATACCCTCCTCTTGACGGTATCCTTTAGCAACTAATCAAGCCTTGTTCTTCAACACATCACCATGCTCATCAAGTTTCACTTTGAAGATCCATTTAAGAGCAATAATCATAGCATAGTCTGGAGCAGGTACTAACTCCCATACATCAAGTCGATCAAACTCATGAATTTCATCCTGCATGGCATTGAACCAGCTATCTTCATTCATGGCGGTTTTAACATCTTTAGGTTCGATCTTAGATAGTACGGAGTTGAAGAAGCACCATAAGGCATCGGTTGCAAGTTGTTTCCGAGTTGATACAGGACGAGAGGGATTACCAATGATGTTGTCTAATGGATGATCGTGAGTCCATTTTCTGAGGTGTTCATGTGGCAGTTGTTGAGGTACTGAGGTAGCTGAGTCGATTTCTCCAGAAGAAGATGGTTTAGATGATGATTCAGGAGCAAATATGTTTTCAAATGGACCATCTTCAGGAGTAGCAAAGGGATTAACTTCATCATTGATGCCAGAAACATTTCCATGATGTACATTTGAAGAATGATGATTTGTTGATGAGACTGAAGGATCAGCAGTAGGTGCTTCTTGACTTAAAGATATTGAGACTGAAGGGTTGACTTCATTCACAGGAATACGAGCATCCTCTGTTGTAGGGATCAACATCTCATTAGTAATTGAATCATACAGTTCATCAAACATAGGATCAAACAATTTCTTTAAATCATCTTCAGATGGAGGTACATATGGAGTTTCTTGAGAAGAGTTTGGAACAAGGGATGAACCAATGGGACTGTTTTGAAGTGCGGGTCCTGAGCTGGAGTGTCCAGGAGCCATTTGACCGGTCAGCTCATCAAACGTAACGTGAATGGTTTCCATGATATTTCGGGTTCTTTTGTTGTAGATTCGGTATCCCTTTTTGTTTGGTGCATATCCTACAAATACTCTAATGTCAACTTTAGCCCTAAGTTTCCCTAAGTCTTGTCCCTCATTAGTCGGATAACACAATGCACCAAACACACGAAGGAAAGAGAGATTAGGTTTTCTGTTGTGGACAAGTTCATATGGAGTTTTTCCATGTACAGTGTGAATCAGGGAACGATTTTGTGTGTAGCATGCAGTGGCAATTGCTTCAGCCCAGAGAAACATTGGAACCTTTGAGTAAATCAGCATTGTTCTAGCGGCTTCAACAAGAGTTCGATTTCGTCTTTCAACTACACCGTTCTGTTGAGGAGTTCGTGGTACACTTGTTTGATGGCTGATTCCAACGCTTTCATAGAATTCACTAAGTTGTTTGTTGACAAACTCAGTTCCATTGTCTGTTCTGATAATTCTGACGATTTTGTTAAGTCGAACCTGCAGCTGTTTGATGAGTTTGATGATGATATTCGGAGTTTCATCCTTTGTCCTTAAGAACTTGACCCAGGTGAATCTAGAGTAATCATCAACCACAACTAACACATATTTCTTCCCAAAGATGTTCTGTACCCTCATTGGTCCACATAAATCCATATGAATCATATGAAGAACTTCTGTGACAGAGTTAGTAGGTTTGGGTTTGTGGGCAAACTTTTTGCTTTTACCCAATTGGCATGCTGTACAAAGATGATCCTTTTCATACTTTAGTCTAGGTAAACCTACAACTAAGTCCTTTCTGGAAAGATCGTTGATGGTGCCGAAGTTCAAGTGATTGAGACGACGATGCCATAACCATGACTTTGTTTTTGAAGCCTTTGATAACAAGCAGATTGGAGAAGCCCTCATCATGTCATCGATAGAGATGGTGTAAAGATTTGAGCCACGAGTTCCTTTTAACAGTTCTTTACCATTAAGATCTCTAACAAAGCAGGTATGTTTTCTGAAGGCTACTTCTAGATCAGAATCACAGAATTGACCAACTGAGAACAGATTATGACCCAAACCTTCCACATAGTAAACTCTAGAGATGACACTATCACCAACAATATAATCTCCATAACCCATAATAGCACCGAAATGATCATTACCAAATCTAATAGTCCTGATGAATTTGCTCACGAAGTTCATGAGCCGCGACCGGTCTCCAATCATATGCTTGGAACAGCCTGAGTCCAGGTACCACAGAACGATTTGAACGATCTGCAGTTGAACACAGACAAGAATGGATAACTGGATAATTGGGATCCCCATGCAAGAATGGGTTCCATTTGGTTAGTAACAATGTTTGGAACACCCACATCAGAAATAGAAGCATTCATATCAGAAAGTGAGGCAATGGAATCATTGTGAATAGATGCAGTACTAGTGTCTGTATTAGCCCTGTTCACAGTGTGAACACTTCTTAAGGGAATAGTTCTACCAGTAGGCATCCATTTTCTAGTGGGCATTATCTGATTAGTCTTAAAACTAACATGTGTCCAATAAAAGCCTATTTTACTGAATGTTCTTCCTGTGGGTTTCCACTGTTTTCTAACTTTCTTTCGTTTTTGCCTTTTAGCCTTCTTAGCATGAATTTTAGCATTAACAATATTAACTGGACAATTAACATCATTAGGCAGAACAGTAACACCACATTCATGATTAGAAACAGAATTCAAGCAGACATCAGTACAAGGTTTGCAAATAGTATCGGAATTCGAATTAATTACAGTACGCCTATGGCTAATACTAGAATCAACACGATTCGTTTTATTCAATTCAAGCTTAAAGTTCCTAGATTGTTCTTCTACTCTCTTCCAGTGCACATTCTTAGCTTGAGAGGTCCTATCATTCCTTGTATTGTCTTGAGACTTTGACCTGCTCCGTTTAATGTCACTGATTACTCCTGTAGAGGGAATGGGAACATTAGTTGGTTTAACTACTCTTTGCATCACCTGTTTAGATGTACTGGGGTCTGAACTACATGCAGGTGCACTAAGGTTCACTTTCTTAAAACTAGAGGTACTGAGATTTGTACTCCTAGAAGGCACACTTGAGTTCTCTTTCTTAGCATTGACAGATCTGGAATCTGAACTACTTAAAGGCACACTACGGTTCACATTCAAAACATTGGGAATCGAATGCATATCATACTTAGCATTAGGCATTGAGCATGGAATCAAAGGATTAACTCTCTCACCTAATGACTTTGGGCATATTGTGATCAAGCATTCTAAGATTTCTTGAGATCGTTTGGCATATAAGCATGCATGTCCAATTGCATTATCATGAGGTTTCTCTAGCTTATCCTCTTCAACAATCTCACGCAGACATTCTAGGCAATCCTTAAGGGATGAGAAGTATGTTTGAATGGCAAGTTTGTTGTTCTTTAGATGAGGAGGGACATATGTCACAGATAAAGCATATTTATTACAAGAGTGAACCTTTGATACAACATTCTCCCCATTGGTCATTGGCATTTTCCCTTTTACCTGACTCTTCAGATTCTCAATTTCCTTTTGCAATGAAGCTATTTGTTCGTTATTTTTGTTACGAGTAACCTTAATTGATTCAAATAACTCATTGAAATGACGTTTAACCTTTTCATTTTCTTCTAGAAAACTTTCGTTTTCCTTTTGTAAAGCATTTACTAGGTTTTGAAGATGAAACGTTTGAGAATTCTGAGAATCTAAAGGAGGAGGTATTTGGGAGCCTGTCATATTGTTCGTTTGACCCTTTAATTGAGAGATTTGGGCTTTCAACTTTCTGATCGTGTTGCACTAAGCTTGAATCTGTTCATCACGTTTGTTAATTTGAAAAACTGCATCAAACTCTGGAGCATCTGAAGATGTCTTGATATTTGAAGTTTTGACATTTTCTTTGAGATGTTGATATTTTAGCTGTAAATTAAAATGCTCAACTTCTAGTTTAGAAAAATGTTTAACCAAATTGTCGTGATCATCCAGTTCAATTTTCTCGTTTAGTTTTGAATTAGTTTTTTCAAGCTCAATGACACGGTCATGGGAGACTTTCAGGGCCACAGATAGTTCATGAAATTTGGAAGCATTAATAGAGCAATTTGAAGCAGTGAAAAAAATATCTTGAGCAACACATTCAGTAATAAGAGACTCATTTAAGGTATGCAAGTTCTTCCTCTCAATCTCATTATATTTTTGTGCACGCTCATAATCACTAACTTCAACTACCATTGCGTCAAATTCCTTTTCCATTCCCTTGATATCAGTTTCTATCCCCTTTTTAAGACTCTCAAAGTGATCTTTTAGAAGTTTAAAGAAAGGCATAACTTCAGTCAAATAGCATTCTTTCATTTGCTCAAAACCCCTTTCCCCTTCAGTAATCCCAGTGGGTGTGATCCTTTTCTTACAAGTTTTCTCAAAATCAACAAATAGTTGAAAAATAACATATTGACTGATTAAGAAATTGCTTTTAGTAGCAATCCTTCTAGGAACTAGATGCATTGGTGTATTGGGAGGATACACAGTTGCTTTAGGCATTTTCCTAAGGGGAGGGTTTGTTTCAATAATATTTTCTGCTTTCTGCTTATCTAAGTCCATTTTCCAGAACACTTGTTCGGGAGTCAACAACGTTTGAGGCTTAAACATGTTCAAGGAGATCCAATTCTCCTTTTTGTAGTCATGGGGAGTGATAATTACTTTCTTCTCTTTGCATTTAGGATCATTTAGTTTCTTATTCATTTTCTCCCTAGTGATTTCATCTAATTTCTTATCTTCATCTGTGCACTCAAAGCAACTAGGTTTTTGTCTAGGTTTAAGAATCTCATTGCCATCATAGATCACACTTTGAGCTGCTTTTGCTATCTTCCCGTACTCAGGGTTGGGTTTATCTATAATGGGAACACTATGCTTATCGCTTAGAACTCTATGTTTAGTGACCATGTGAGCAGTCTGAATGGTGTTTCCTTGTATGTACAACTTGTTTTCAAGTTTGTTTTTCAAAGTTTTCAGATTAGAAAAGTCTCTCAAGAGTTTTGATTCCTTTGCATTAAATTCTTGCTTAAGCGTTTTCACATTTTCTTGAAGTTCTTGTTTTTGCTTAGCTGTTTTAGAAAATTTTTCTTGCAAGGAATTTAATTCTTGTTTCAATACTTCTTCTCTAAACTTACTTTTTCTAATGACTGTGCGCACTTGGTCATCCATTTCCTGCTCACGAGTGGTCAACTCAAATTTAGCACGTTGTTCGTAAATAGCAACACGTTCTTTATAAGCATTTAGTTCAAAGATTACAGAATCATCAGGGGCACATGCAGTGTATTCATCAAAAACATAGTCATTGTTGACTGCAGAAGATGCATCACTTGGTACACCATCACTTTCACTTTGTTTCACGTATTGATCATATGGGATAATATCGATATTACCCATATTTTCAACATTTGATTCAATAGTTTCAGTTGATTGTACTTTGTCATGCATCTGTTGCACATCAGCATTATCGTATAGTTTTAATACCTCTGAGATGAGTTTGTCTTGGGATGGGCCAGCTAGAGATGACGAAGAGACCTTGGGAGAAACCATTGCAGAGATGCTAGCCATGAAAATTGTGTGTGCCGTAGGTCCATCATCCACATCAGAGTCGTATGCATCACAATCAGCGACTTGAAAGGCATTCTGATGATTGTGACCTATCTCCTGAATAGGCTGCTCATCCACATCTGCATCATAGGTCTTGGCATTACCCTCAGCTAAAAACAGCAATTCCTCTTCATCTAAAGCAACACCATTGTCCTGAGCTTGTGCAAGCAGCATCTTATCTCTGAAGTAATCAGCATTCTGTGGACGCTTTGGAGATGTGCAGTTTCTTGCAATGTGTCCCTCACCACCACAGTTATAGCATTTGATCGTCTTAGCTTGACCTTGGTTACCATTCCTTCCTTGATTCTGATTGCCAACATAACCTCTACCAGCTCCACCTCTTCCCTGATCATACTGTCTTTCCTGAACTGGTTGCACCACGATCCTTCCATCTTTAACAGTAGCTTGATTGTGTGGGTTAGATGCTGTTCTGAGGTTGTTGTTGGTTTGTGGGAGAGAATTCATGTTTTGGCTAATCAGAAGAGCTAGCTGATTAATGAAGTTTCCCACATGTGCATCAGCATCAGCTTGTTTGAACATAGGATCAGGAATGAGTTTGTGATTACCATTACCCAAGGGTATGACTTGTGAAGCTTTGGTTGTGATTCCGATGTTTGAGTAGAAGGCAGTTGAATCATTAGACGAGCTTGTCTCTCCCTGGTTGGTTTTGAACTGATTGAGAATCAATTTTTCAAACATGGCATGTCTCTCATTCTGAAGGAGGAAGGCATAGAATTGCTCATAGTTTGTATTCTTCAATCCTTTAGTGAGCTTCACAGCGGTGACAAACTTGTGCCATTCGGGATTCATGTTGTTCACAAATTTTGAGTTCAGCTGAATGTTAGGCATAGTCATTCTGATGTTCCTCATGTCATTCACCAGCTTATGAAATCTCACATAGTACTCATAGACATTCTCATCCGGCTTCATCTTGAAGTGTTCAAATTCGTCATAGAGTTGGGATTCTCTGTCTTCCATAGTTAATTCTGAACCTGAGAGAAGCATCTTAACATTATCCCGCACTGCCTTTGCATCGGTGTTATGATTGATCAGCTTGTAGATGTCTTTAGGAAGACCTTGAAGAACAATGTTTGAAGCCCTGATATCTGCATCGAATATCTTTTTCTCCTTATCCTCCAGCTCATCATACATTTTAGGTCTGTCCATTCCGTAAATAGGAGTACCATCTTCATTAGTATCAAGTATGTCTCTAGTAGTCTCAACTCGATATGGTCCTTCATCAATGGATTTGAGAATGTTGACACCATTTTCCTTTCCAAGGCAGTACAGTCTGATTCGTTGAGCCCAAGAATCATAGTCAGTTCTGTCAAGCATGGGTGGACGAGTATCTGACCCAGCTGCTTGAACATCCTCTGCAACAGTGGAGATGATAGTAGGAACGTTGGTAGACATGTTAGCAGATAATACGGGATTTTATAACTCTATGATTAAACCGAGAAATAGATTCTTTCACGGGATTTTACTAAATCAAGAGAAAACCGTAAACAATCACCCAAGTCGCTAGAATATAATGCACCAAGTCGCTAACACTTAATTCGCTACACCACTAAGTCGCTAGAGTCCCAAGTCGCTAGACAAATGCAAGTCGCTAAGTAGTAACTCGCTAAGACTCAAGTCGCTAGCAAAATTTTGGCAGCAATTCGCTACTCAAGTCGCTAAAGATGCAAGTCGCTAAAGAGCAACTCGCTACAGACCAAGTCGCTACCACCAAGTCGCTACCCGTAGTGGAGAGTCCACTACTTGTACTGTAAACCGCTAGATCTAAGTCGCTAGGTTTAAAGCTGTAACTCGCTACAAATTTGTAAAGCAAGTCGCTAAGAAGAATGTAATCCGTGAGTTAAGTCGCTAGCTAGAAAAAAAACATAAACATCACTTTTCAATCCAAAAACAACCCAACCAAGATGATTCAAGCTTACCAAATGAAAAACTAAACACTTGTGATGATTCTAAACATAAAAGTACTAACAAAATTCAAACTTTAACACAAGAAATCAACCAAATGATGCAAAAACCACTAAACTTTTTCAAACTCAAAAACCACCTAAAAACCACTAGAAATCCAAAGATGTGTAAGATATGATCAAACCATGGCTCTTGATACCAATTGTTGGATATAAGTTTTCACATACACATCAAACCATAACACAAAGTAGCATATAGATGGAATTCTAGAGAGAGAAAGTTAGAGGTTTAGGGAACTTAGTGAGAGAAAGTGAAAGATATTATTATGAGCTCCAACTCTCTACCTTGGAAGGTAGAGAGTATTTATAGTCTTACATAAATCGCCACACATCGGGCTGTGGATCAGGCATACAGTGGGTAAAGACCCATCCGTCCTCCACGGTGTTACTTAACTAAATACTACTTAACTTAAAAGAACTACGACTACGAGCTTTCTAACGATTACATATACTTGAGGTGACCGACTCTTTAATACCTGGAATTTCTAATTCCTAACAGGACCGAACCGAGAACCGAAATTTGAAATATCTAAGAACCGAGAACCGAACCGCGGTTCTAAAATGCAGTTCGGGTTGGGTCGATTCCGGTTCGGTTCTCGGTCCATTTGCTCACCCCTAATTACAAGAGATACAAAAGATCAGTGTTTATCCTTGTAATTACAAGAGATACAAAAGATTAGTGTTTATCAAGTATAAAGGAGAAAGAAAGTGCAAAGGAGATTTGGGATTATCTTGCTCGATTGTATGAGGCAAAATCACACAACAATAATTTTTTTTAAGAGACAACTATATGCTCTGCGCATGACGGAATTTACTTCAGTAACTAAGCATGTCAATAGTTTGAATACTCTATTTTCTCAAACTCAGTTCTTTGAGTTGTATAATAAAGCCATATGAACGTGCTGAAATTCTACTTCAAAATTTACCTGACTCGTATGACCAACTCATCATCAATTTAACCAATAATGTGCTTTCGAATTATCTAGTCTTCGATGATGTTGCAACCGCTATTTTGGAAGAAGAAAATAGGTGCAACAATAGGGAAGAAAGACATACCAGTTTAACACAGGTAGAGTTTTTGGTGGTAACAAGAGGGAGGTCAATGGAACGTGGCCCCAATAGGAGTTATAATCATGGTAAATCTAAATCATGAAGGAAAAAGAGTTACAAATGCTACAAATGTGGCAAGCCAGGTCACTTGAAGAAGGATTATTGGAGTTTAAATACCTCTATCCATTGGGAAATGTCGCAAGCACTTCAGAAAATGGGAAGGCCCCGTGTTGTGAAGCAGTATTTGCAAATGAAGGCAGAAAGAGATTTGCAGATGTATGATTGTTTGATACCGGAGCTATTTTTTCATATGACCGCTAGAAGAGAATGGTTTCATCAATATAAAGCAATCTTTGAAGGCGGATCTGTGTACAATTGCAATGATCATGAACCAAAGATCATTGAAATTGGAAGTATCATAGTAAAGACATAATGGTACAGTTCGTATTATTCACGATGTACGACACGTAGAGCGTATAAAGAATAATTTATCGTCTCTAGGACAATTAGATGATCATGGTTTTAAGGTGGAAATTCAAAACAAGATCATGAAACTCATAAAAGATGCGCTTATACTTATGAAAATAGATAAGGTGGTTGCAAACTTATACCAACTGAAAAGAGAGATAATAGAGGAGGCGGAAACATTTGTTGCTTCGCATAGTTCGAGCCATAAAGTTACAGTAACATGGCATCGGAAGCTTTGAGATATGGCTAGACAAGGAATGATGTAACAGCTCGTATATTTCCCTACTTGTTTTCGTGACTATATATTTTTTTTCCTTTCTTTCGATCTATAATCACGTCAAATTATGAGTTATATTTTATTTCTTGGAAAATGCGTCGTAAACCTCGAAGAAAAAGCTCAAGGAGGCACCGTTGTGACCCGATCAAACTTACCTTGACCTCGATAATATTTTTTATAAATTATATATAATAAACTTTTATTTTTTATACCAGACCCTAAGCCCAACCCGACCCGATCTATATTTTTATTTTTTGGGCTCGTATACTTGCAACCAACCCAAATGAACCTTTACATATTTTTTTGGGGCTTGACACTAAGGTTTAACCGACACACTTGTTCATTTAAACTTGTCCTATATTTTTTTTCTTGCTGCTACACATGACAGTAAACATGCCACATGCATATTGCAATATGAATATTTTGTTCCCTTACTTCTTGGTACTCATACACACCCACGACAGAAAGCACAAAACAAAGCACAACATTTTTTCTTTTCTTGACCTTGCTCCCTTGCGTGTAAACACAACCAAAGAGGAAACAAAACCTTCTCCTAAGCCACCCTAGCCTACACTTAAACTAATACCCTAAACCCATTTGACCACTCCTTAACCATCATGACTTTGTTACCCTTTGTGCAATGTGTTCCCCCCCCCCAAGCATGCTTGACAAGACTACTCTCTCCTTCTTCCCTTATGATCGGCTGAAACATGAAGCACGCCAAAACCATCCAAACTTCTTTTTCTCTTTTTCCAATTTCCCATGCAAGTAGTAGTAAACAAATCACAAAGCCATGCTTTGTGTAGCTACTTAAGCTACATATCTCACCATCACAAGCTCACAACCACACCTCTCGTTATCACTCTCACAACTCAAACTCAAACACTTCCCATTTTCTTTCTTGTTCATTGTCGAGGAAGGAGAAGAAGAAGAAACAAGTTTTCGGGTTTCATTTGCATAAGATAAGAGCATCTTCGGGTTTAGTTCTAGTCGGGTTTAGAGTCGTGGCAATTTTGGTTTCTCTTGGTTCTTGGTTTCAATTCTCGTGCTCACATTCAACACACAACCTCTCGACCCACTGTGAGCCTCCAAACTTCCTCATGTGTTTACTTCTTTATCATTTTAAGTTTTGTACACTTATCATGCATGTATATATATGCACACGTATACATACGTATACATATACACGATTATATATATACATGCAAACATTTTTGAAAGTGGTTTTGTTGTGTCGCTTGAAAACTTGTGTGACAAAAACTCTTGGCTTCGTTAACACTTAACACCCTGAAGAAGAACTATTTTCATGTTGTTTTCAAATCGGCACACATTTTTCATGTCAAACTTGTCGAGTTTCGAACCTTAAATAACTTGCAAAAACTTACAAGAAATATAAATCATAAGTTTTGGCTCTCTTATGGACAAACATTTATTTGTGCATATGTATATATATACTTATTCGCGTCTCGTATGGCTTAACACTAAGTTACGAGACTCGTTTGCAAGCTTATAGCTTACTTTATTGGGCTAATATTGTTGGAGTGGTGGTTCCCAGAACAGGGTTAAGACAATCAGTAGCAATTGCAATACCACTAGGTGGTTACCGGATATCACTTGGAATCATGTAATCACTTTCCAAAGTAAACTATTCGACCCTAATGCCTGGGTATCACGAATATCTACTTGGGATAAGACCAAATGTATGTTATTGAATTAGGCACAAATCAATAACCCTTTGCTTTCAAGTGTTTATGCTTTCAGTTTGTTTCTCCTGGTATTGTTATTTTTAGTGTGTCTTCAAGCTGAAGATGACAATCTCTATTTATAGTAGAGAACACTCAACACTAATCAATGGACATTATGTGTGATTAACGGCCAATTAATCACCCATAATAAACCTCCATAATCATAGAAATAGTGGTTACATGACCAAATAAACGTGGTCATAAAGCAGTCATAACAACCAATTGAATGAGTCAAAGCTATTACAAAATAATTACTACAACACTACCATTAGGAACCATTACACTAGCAGCAGGAACCATACACTACCAGCAGGAACAATCAGCAGGAACCATTACACTAGCAGCAGGAACCATAACACTACGAGTAGGAACCATCAGTTACTACATTATCAGTAGTAACTAATACACTACCAGTACTAACCACTATTGAGTTGAGTCAGGGTGTTTAGGGACCTCATGGGTGTACACTCCGTACCTCCTAACCCAAAACCAGGTGTGAACTAATCCCACAAGTGCACTAATTTTTTCAACAATCCTCCCCAAATTTAGTTCACTTCCTTTCTAAGAAAAACAAACATCAATCAAAACATGTGCATAAATGAAAATATCCTGAGGATTGAATTTCCATCTGAGTAAATTACACGTTCAAATATTCGAGAATCAGGGTGTTCTAAGAATTGAACCTTTCAACCCATTTGAATACCTGAAGATAAAATACACACAAGTTTTCAAACACTTAACAGCTCCTGACACTATACAAGCCATGTGTCCATATCTAAATTCATAAATGTTGTAAGAGCCAAAAGTCCAAAGCTCCCTGAAGCGGCAAAACTTCAACATTTACATTGAACTCAGTCCACTGAATGTTCAGCTTTCCACATTGAACTCAGCTCCCAAGTTTCCTTAGGAGGGAGTTGGGTGTCCTAGCATTCAGTGACTAAGTTGGACTTAAACCCATCCCTTTAGCAGACTTTATAACCAAGTCTATAGCCAGACCCTTCGTCAAGTGATCAACTAAATTTTGTTGAGATCTAACAAACTCTATAGATACCACCCCATTCATGATAAGCTCACGAATCATGTTATGCCTTACACCTAAGTGTCTAGACTTCCCATTGTACATCTGGATATAAGCCTCAGCCAATGTAGCTGCACTATCACAATGGATAGAAATAGGTGCTATAGGTTTAGGCCACAATGGAATCTCAAGAAGCAAGTTTTTCAACCATTCAGCTTCTTTACCAACAGTTGCTAAGGCCACAAATTCATATTCCATTGTTGAACTGGTGATCCAAGTTTGCTTCTTGGATGCCCAAGAAATTGCCCCTCTACCAAGTAGGAATACCCAGCCACTGGTAGACGAATTGTCTTCAGTGTTACTGATCCAACTTGCATCAGTGTATCCTTCCAACACTGAAGGATAACCAGTATATGAGAGACTATAATCCATAGTTCTCTTCAAATACTTCAGTACCCTCTGAACTGCTTGCCAGTGATGAGCACTAGGATTACTAGTATACCTGCTCAATTTTCCCATTGCAAAAAAAATATCAGGTCTTGTACAAGTTATGGCATACATCAAGCAGCCAATTACCCTAGAATACTCAAGTTGAGATACAACCATTATTAGGCATTAGCTTCTCACAAATATCCATAGGTGTACTCACTAGAGTACAATCAAAGTAATTGAATTTCCTCAACACCTTCTCAATATAATGAGACTGAGAGATAGAAATTCTTTTACTTTCATGTTTAATCCTTATACCAAGGATAACATCAGCATCCCCCGTGTCCTTCATGGAGAACCTTGATGACAAAAAATCCTTTGTCAAGTCAACCTGATTTTGGTCAGTGCCAAAGATCAACATGTCATCAATATATAGACAACTGATGACTCCATTACCAGATTCATCAAATTTGCTATATACACATTTGTCAGCTTGGTTAAGAACATAACCATTAGACAAAACCACTTCATCAAATTTTTGATGCCATTGCTTAGGTTCCTGTTTTAGTCCATAAAGAGACTTAATCAGTTTACACACCTTGTTTTCATTTCCAGTCATGATCAAGCCCTGAGTTTGGTTCATATAAACCTCCTCATCCAATTCACCATTCAAGAAAGCTGTTTTCACATCCATATGATGAATAATCAGATTGTGAATATATGCCAAAGCAATCAACAGTCTTATGGTACTGATACGAGCCACAAGGGCATAAGTATCAAAATAGTCTATCTTTGACTTTTGTTTAAAGCTCTGAATGACTAGTCTAGCCTTGAACTTTTCAATAGTTCCATCTACCTTCATTTTCCTTTTGAAATTCCATTTGCAACCCAGAGGTTTGCAACCAGGTGGTAGATCAACCAACACCCAAGTGTTGTTGCCCATGATAGAATCCATCTCATCATTGATTGCTTCTTTCCAGAAAGCAATATCCTAGGACTTCATTGCTTCTTCAAATGTCTTGGGATCATCCTCAACAATGAAGCAATAGGAGTATTGGTCAGAGACCTCATCCCTTGTTCCTTCAATTAAGTATAATTTAAACTCAGGTCCAAATGATTTTGGAGTCCTGACCCTTTTGCTCTTTCTGAGCACAGGTTCAGGTTGTTGAACCACAACCTCATCAGGGACCACTGATGGTTCTTCATCAGGGACCTCTGATTCACCAGTGTCTTGAGTTCCATTAGGAATCTTCAGACTTGGTCTTGGGACTAATGAGAATCTATTCTCATCAAAGTTTGCATCCCTTGATTCAATTATGGAGTTAATTGAAACTGATTCATTAGGTTCAATAGCATAGAACCTAAAAGCCTTGGAATGCTCAGCATATCCAACAAAGATGCAATCAATGCCTCTTTCACCCAAAATTTTCAACTTTGGATCAGGGAGTCTTACAACAGCCCTACAACCCCAAACCCTGAGATAGTTCAGGTTGGGTTTCCTTTTAGTCCAGAGTTCATAAGGGGTAACCTTGTTCCTTTTGTTGGGAACCCTATTTAATAAATAACTAGCTGTTAACATAGCTTCACCCCAGAACCCATGACTCAGTCCTGAATAGGACAACATGGAATTAACCATCTCCTTCAGCACCCTGTTTTTCCTTTCAAAAATACCATTTTGATGAGGAGTATAGGGAGCAGTCGTTTCATGGATAATACCAATGGACTGAAAATACTGAGTATCCATGTACTCACCTCCCCTATCAGTCCTTAATCTTTTGATCAAAGACCCAAGCTGTAATTCAACTTCATTCTTAAACACTTTGAATTTAACTAATGCTTCATCCTTGGTATGTAACAGATAGACATAACAAAACCTAGAAGCATCATCAATAAATGTCACAAAGTACTTCTTGTTCCCCAAAGAGGGAGTGGCATGCGAATCACACAGGTCACTGTGTATTAGCTCCAAGAGCTTAGTCTCCCGATTAACACCCTGAAAAGGTTTCTTGGTTATCTTGGTCAACATGCAAATTTTACACTTTTCAGTGTCCATGTCAAATGATGGGATTAACACATCCTTAGACATATCTTGCATCCTTTTATAGTGTACATGGCCAAGTCTAGCATGCCAAAGGGTAGAGTCAGTCTAGTCAGAGGTGGTCACAAAGGATGAATTAACACTATCAGTGGCAATATTAAGCCTGAACATTTGATTACACAAATATCCAAATCCAATAAAAACACCATGCTTAGAAAGAACAAATTTATCAGACTCAATAACTTGTTTATATCCATGATTATTCAAAATACTACTTGAAACCAAGTTCTTCCTTATATCAGGAACATGAATAACATTAAACAAAGTTACAATCTTTCCAGAACTAAATCTAAGATCCACACAACCACGACCATGCACCAAGGCTGTTGACTCATTTCCCATGTGTAGAATAGAACCATCATTCAGTGACTCATAAGTCTTGAACCAGCTTCTATCTTTGCACACATGGACTGTTGCACCAGAGTCAACCCACCACCGTAACATCATCATCCTGCACATAATAAGATTCAGATACATATGTAACATAATAAATCTGAAAAGACTTATTAAACATATTCTGACCTTTCAGTGTGTTTGCTGAACTACCACTCCCTGAACCATTAGTACCTGATCCATTGGCTTTACCACCAACTTTAACACCCTTGCAATCCCTTTTAATGTGACCAGTTTTGCCACATTTCCAACAAGTAGGTGTTGCCTTCTTGTTAGGATATGCCCTTGTGTTGTCATGATATTTGCGTTTGCTTTTGTTGTCATTGTACCTGGTGGAGTTGTTATGCTCCACCATATTGACAACAGATGCACCGGCAGCATTGCTACTCTTTGGCTTGTCATTATCCTGCACCTTGAGAGATTCCTCAATGCGCAGATGACTGCCCAACTCAATCAGAGTTAATTCCTCCTTCTTATGTTTCAAGGTATGCTTGAAATCTTTCCAAGAAGGAGGGAGTTTGTCAATGACACAAGAGACTGAAATAGCCTCATCCATGTGCATATTGTGTTGTGTAAACCTTCCAAGTATACCAAGAAGTTCATTGTATTGTTCCATATCAGGTCTTGAATCAGTCATTTTGTAATTTGTGAAATTACTAACAAGGAACTTCTTACTTGATGCATCCTCAGCCATATATTTGGCATCCAAGGAATCCCACAGTTCTTTGGAAGATTCAAAGTTATGATAAATGTCAAATAAAGAATTAGACATACCAATGAGAATTAAACCTCTGCAAATGTAGTCATCATTCTCCCATTAGCTCCTCCTCCTGATTTGTTCCACAGTAGCATCATCCCCATCATCAGGAATAGGAGTGGTTAGCACATACACCACACTCATGTTGGACAGCAGGAAGTGCATCTTCTTCTGCCATATCCTAAAGTCCACCCCTTCAAACTTATCAAGCTTGGCAAAGTTCGAAGCCATGTGTTTCATTACAGCAACAACCATTGATTATCACAAATAGTTTACTTTGATTGTTGGAGTGGTGGTTCCCAGAACAGGGTCAAGACAATCAGTAGCAACTGCAATACCACTAGGTGGTTACCGGATATCACTTGGAATCGTGTAATCACTTTCCAAAGTAAACTATTCGACCCTAATGCCTGGGTATCTCGAATATCTACTTGGGATAAGACCAAATGTATGTTATTGAATTAGGCACAAATCAATAACCCTTTGCTTTCAAGTGTTTATGCTTTCGGTTTGTTTCTCCTGGTATTGTTATTTTTAGTGTGTCTTCAAGCTGAAGATGACAATCTCTATTTATAGTAGAGAACACTCAACACTAATCAATGTACATTATGTGTGATTAATGGCCAATTAATCACCCATAATAAACCTCCTTAATCATAGAAATAGTGGTTACATGACCAAATAAATGTAGTCATAAAGCAGTCATAACAGCCAATTGAATAAGTCAAAGCTATTACAAAATAATTACTGCAACACTACCAGTAGGAACCATTACACTAGCGGCATGAACCATACACTACTAGCAGGAACCATCAGCAGGAACCATTATACTAGCTGCAGGAACCATAACACTACGAGTAGGAGCCATCAGTTACTACATTATCAGTAGTAACTAATACACTACCAGTACTAACCACTATTGAGTCGAGTCAGGGTGTTCAGGGACCTCATGGGTGTACACTCCGTACCTCCTAACCCAAAACCAGGTGTAAACTAATCCCACAAGTGCACTAAATTTTCCAAAAATCCTCCCCAAATTTAGTTCACTTCCTTTCTAAGAAAAAACAAACATCAAACAAAACATGTGTGATACGCTTACGCAACGCGTTCGGGGTCAAAGGAACTTCTTTTTCGTCGAGCAAGTTTTTCAACACCCTAGGCAGTGAACCTAATCGTTGTAGTATAGTATTAGGGTAAGCTACGGGAATTGATATCGTTCTCTAGGGGAATAGGAATGCTAGTGAGAAGTTACTACGCTAAGGTTGGGGTTGAGGAAGATTATTTTTTTATCTTTTTATGTGTTTTTTTTAGAAAAGGAAAAGTACAAATCTCGGGGTTTGGATTTGGGGGGTTGGTATTTCTACCGATTACTTTACTATTATCTAATTATCTAAACTAAGGTGGTGGTAGTCTATGTCTAATTATTGTGTGCTCGTATGATAGTTTAAAGATGTGTTTACTTAGGTTTTATTACTCCTTAATTATCTCCTATTGGTGGTTGAATTGTCACGTCCTTATTCCTAATTGCGTTGTGTGTCTAAAGTTGTAGGGTATGCGTTTCTCCCTAACTCTTTGAAGTTACCAAAGGGTCTCGTCTACAAAACCCACAAAGGATGATAAACTCTAACTCTAAGGCCTCTTTGGATAGTTTAGCTTACAACAACTCAAATTGCTATAACCTAAGGTTCACAAAGATTAATCAAGCATTAAGTACACAACGAATGACCTATCGCATTACTAGATCATTAATCAACTAAGATAAGAAACAACCAATCAAAATTCAATAATTAAGTTTCATATTACCTAAGCAAACACACAAGTAAATTAGCCGGACATGGAGAACATGCAAGCATACACACAAATAATTGAAGACATAATTAATATAATGAAGTAAACAACTTATCTTGGTGTAAGATAGGGTTTAGAACCCTAAAATACTACCTTGGTTCGGTTTAGGTTTTACTCCAAAAGTTTACCCAAAAGACTACTCTCTAAAACTGAAAATTTCGGATTCTATATATAAGATTACATGTGCGACGGCGTCACCTTATGATTTGTGATGCCGTCGTGTCGCCGTCATTAGGGTTTCGTCTTGGCCAAGTTAATCTTGCGACGGCATCACCTGATGCTTGTGACGCCGTCCTCTTTAGCTTGTGACGCCGTCTGGATTGAATCTAGGCCGTCTAAGTTGCGACGGCCTACTCTTTTAAAGCCCGACGCCGTCCTTCAAAACTAGCAATTTCTCTTCTGAGGCGTCACAAATTCCTCCGACGGCGTCGCAGATTAAGCAGTGACGCCGTCCCCTTGTAATTTAGCAGCTTGAGTGTCTTGATTCTTGACTTTGGCCATTTTCTTCATATATTCGCGCCTTTTCGTCCAAATAAGTGCCATTACAGCAGTTTGCCTTCAAGGACCTAAAAAGTGAAAAGGAACGATATTAAGCAATAACGGATACAAAAGTAATCAAATAAGGGCTTAAACGACCCGTCAAAAAGGTACATTTTAAAACCTTATCAAATATCCCTACACTTGGTATTTGCTTGTCCTCAAGCAAATGTGCTTTTAGCCAATTAATTTATAAGTTAGGGGTCATGAAGCATTGGTTTAAAACAGTCCACAACACATATAAGCCCCGCAAAAGTCATAACAAGCATGGAAATTACATACTAGCACCTCACATGGGGTGTTTGGATACTCACATCTCTCGGGTGTATATGAAATATAACAAATTGGAAATGGAAGATAAACACTCATTAATCGGTCCTAGTACATAGATTACCATAGGCTTGAGAATAGATCAAACCTCCAT
This sequence comes from Chrysanthemum seticuspe, assembly GCA_019973895.1. NCBI lineage: Eukaryota > Viridiplantae > Streptophyta > Magnoliopsida > Asterales > Asteraceae > Chrysanthemum > Chrysanthemum seticuspe. Next base: position 32,980,505 of record BPTQ01000005.1, read on the forward strand.
TGCTTTGGCGTAAGCACCTAGGAAAGACTATCAAAGAGGTCTTTAAAGGGTTGTAACGTTAGGCTTACGGTAGGGAAACAAAGGGTTTGGTGGGATAGGCTATTTAGTGGTGGCATGTCAAAAATCTTTATGTTACAAGCATACGAAGAATGGCGTTGCTAAGCCAAGACTCGACACTCTAAACTCTAGATAACTGAAATAAATAAACATAAATTTAAACATGGATGTAGGATGGTAGTCCGTATGTTTTTTTATTATTTTTTTATTTCTTTATTTTTTTTTGAACACTCTATTTTTTTCTTTTTCTCTTTCTCTATTTTTTTTTCGATTTTTTTTTCATACACTTTTACTCTACCATCCTCTACGATAACATCAAAATAATAGGGATTTATAGCACATCCCTACACTTGAGTTTTTATTACTCTAACACTAATATGACACGAATTGAAAAGATCAAAACACTTGGAGTACGTTATTACGCAAATAAGGGAATTGGCGTTCCCTTTTAGTCATTTAAAACTTTAACTTTTCCCATGAGTCCCAATCGTCCCAAAACTGTATACAAAGGATATGACTCGACTTAGCAACTCATGCAAGCAACCAGATAATTGAACTAAGGGTTTAGGGTGATAACAAAAATGCACTAAAAGTGAGTGCATAAAGGGTAGGCTAAGGCGATTTGGGTGTATATTTGGGGGTGGGGTGTAAACAATGCTCTTCATTGATATTTCGGAAAACCAAAACATCACGAGAACCGCGAAAAGGATAGGCTCTGAGGGTTTAACTAGGGGTATCGTGTACTAAAGATGAGTAAAATGCAAGGGTGTGGGGGAATTACTCAACCGATGTGGAAGAACTAATTATATTACGGGTATCAAACAAGGGTTATCCTAATGCCTCTTATCATTTAGTTATTCCTAACTACACAAGTGTAGTCTTACTAGCGATCTCGGGATGCATCACAAAACAAGTTCTAGAATCTAATATACTACTTATTCACACTCTAAGCATTAAAGATGAATGCTTTAATTCCTACTAATTTAAGGGCGATCCTCACATTTTTTGTGGAATTTAAGTGGTAAAGGGTTTTGTGCTAGTCATATAACTTCCTATCAGTGAGACGCGTTTGTTAAGACTAATGGCCCACTCCTATATATTATGAAAAAATTTAAATTTGGTGCCAAAATTACCCTAACCGACATTTTCTCATGGTTTATTACGCAAATGCAATTGGACAAAGCAAATAATCAAGGATAAGCATAGTTTCAAAGTTCCCGTTTTATTTTCCCTCCCTACACTTAAACTGAACATTGTCCCCAATGTTCCCTGAAAGTATCAAAGTTATGATAATGGAAGGTAATCAAAAACGAAAGAAACTAGTACTCCTCTGATTAGCTCGGTAGGATCCATGTGTGAAGTAGTGGTTAAATTCTTTCCAAGAAGAATTTATGCGTGAAAAGCTCCTTCCAATCTTATGTAACTTCTTCTTGATAAACAAACCTGCACACTTGAAGAAAACAAACGAAACCTTTGCGTAAAATCGGCGGTAATAATATATATAAGACTACTAAACTAGGATATAATGCTTGTGGAATGGATGTTTACAGAATTTCTAAGAAAATTAAGACCTGAAAAATTCCAAAAATTTTAAGTAGCTCAGAAAACGAGAAAAAGTAATCTGATGTTTTTACTCCCTGACGGCGTCAGGTTGCAATCCTGACGCCGTCAGGTTATCCTGACAAAAACTGGTCTGCGATTTTCTGAAAAAAATTCTAGAAAATCTACATTCTTAGAATCTGGAAAAATTTCTGCAAAACATTCATTATGACTCGATACAAGCATTTGACTCGAACAAACACACAAATATATCTTTTAATTAATTGTTATTCTCATGTTCACATTTCTTATGAAAACGTGTGTAATCCTCCCTACACTTATCCTATATGTAAAATACATTTATATGCAATTAAGACGAGGTTAAAAACAAAATAAAGCATTTTTACAAATTTAAACATGAGAATAAACAATCGATAAAAGATATATGACACTAACAAGCAAACAATTAAGCATGGTTTGCCTCCCACGGAGCGCTTTTCTTTATTTAAGAGTCTTGTAGCTAGACTCGTAGTCGTGTCTGATAACGCTACACGCGTAGTTCGGGGTCAAGGAAACTTCCTTTTCTTCGAGCAAGTTTTATAACACCCTAGGCAGTGAACCTAATCGTTGTAGTGTAGTAATTAGGGTAAGCCACGGGTATTGATATCATTCTCTAGGGGAATAGGAATGCTAGTAAGAAGTTACTACGCTAAGGTTAAGGTTGAGGAAGATTATTTTTTGTATTTTTATATTTTATGAAATGGAAAGGTACGAATCTCGGTTATTGGATTTGGGGGGGGGGGTTGGTATTTCTACCGATTACTCTACTATTATCTAATTATCTAAACTAAGGTTGTGGGAGTCTATGTCTAATTAATGTGTGCTCGTATGATAGTTTAAAGTTGTGTTTACTTAGGTTGTACTACTCCTTAATTATCTCCTATTGATGGTTGAGTTGTCACGTCCTTATTCTTAGTTGCGTTGTGTGTCTAAGGTTGTAGGGTATGCGTTTCTCCCTAACTCTTTGAACTTACCGAAGGGTCTCGTCTACAAAACCCACTAGGGATGATAAACTCTTACTATAAGGCACTCTTTGGATAATTTGGCCTACAACTACTCAGGTAATCATATTCTAAGGTTCACAAAGATGAATCAAGCATTAAGTACACAATGAATGACCTATCGCATTACTAGATCATTGATCAACTAAGATAAGAAACAACCAATCAATATTCAATAATTAAGTTTCATACTTCCTAAGCAAACACACAAATAAATTAGCCGGACATGGAGAACATGCAAGCATACACACAAATAATCAAAGACATAATTGAATTAATGAAGTAAATACTTATCTTGATGTAAGATAGGGTTAAAAACCCTAAAATACTGTACAAGACACCTTAGGTTCGGTTTTAGGTTTTTACTCCAAAAGACTCTCCCTAAAACTGAAAAAATCGGATTCTATATATAAGATTACATATGCGACGGCGTCACCTTATGTTTCGTGACGCCGTCGTGTCGCCGTCATTAGGGTTTCATCTTGGCCACGTTAACCTTGCGACGGCGTCACCTTGTGTCCGTGACGCCGTCCTCTTCAGCTTCTGACGTCGTCTGGATTGCATCTAGGCCGTCTGAGTAGCGACGGCCTACTCTTTTACAACTGGACGTCGTCACTTGAAAATAAGAGTTTTGGGTTCTGTCCCGTCACAAAAATCCTCGGACGGCGTCGCAATTAACACCTGACGTCGTCGCCTTCTATTTTCAGCAGCTTTGAGTGTCTCGATTTTGATTTTGGCCATTTTCTTCATATATTCGCGCCTTTTCGTCCAAATAAGTGCCATTCCAGCATTTTGCCTTCAAGAGACCTAAAAAGTGAAAAGGAACGATATTAAGCAATAACGGATACAAAAGTGATCAAATAAGGGCTAAAACGACCTCTCAAAATGGTACCTTTTAAAACCTTATCAAATATCCCTACACTTGTTATTTGCTTGTCCTCAAGCAAATGTGCTTTTAGCCAATTAATTTATAAGTTCGGGGTCATGAAGCATTAATTCAAAACGGTCCACAACACATATAAGCCCCGCAAAAGTCATAACAAGCACGAAAATTACATACTAGCACCTCACATGGGGTGTTTGGATACTCACATCTCTCTCGGGTGTATATATGAAATATAACAAATAGGAAATGGAAGATAAACACTCATTAACCGGTCCTAGTATATAGATTACCATAGGCTTGAGAATAGATCAAACCTCCATCGCTTTGGCGTAAGCACCTAGGAAAGACTATCAAAGAGGTCTTTTAAAGGGTTGTAATGTTAGGCTTACGGTAGAGAAACAAGGGTTTGGTGGGATAGGCTATTTAGTGGTGGCAAGTCAAAAATCTCTTTGTTAAATTCATACGAAGAATGGCGTTGCTAAGCCAAGACTCGACACTCTAAAACTCTAGGTAACGGAAATAAACAAACATAAATTTAAAGGATAGATGTAGGATGGTAGCCCGTATGTTTTTTTTTTTTTTTTTTTTTTTTTTTTTAATCAATATATTTTTTTCTTTTTCTCTTCTTCTATTTTTTTCGATTTTTTTTTCATACACTTTTACTCTACCATCCTCTACGATAACATCAAAATAATAGGGATTTATAGGCATATCCCTACACTTGAGTTTTTATTACTCTAACACTAATTTGACCCGAATTGAAAAGATCAAAACACTTGGTGTACATTATTATGCAAACAAAGGGAATTTGAATTTAACGTTCCCTTCCCGTCATTTCATAAACTTTAACTTTTCCCATGAATCCCAATCGTCCCAAAACTGTATACAAAGGATATGACTCGACTTAGCAACTTATGCAAGCAACTAGATAATTGAACAAAGGGTTTAGGGTGATAACAAACATTTGCACTAAAAGTGAGTGCATAAGGGGTAGGCTAAGGCGATTTGGGTGTATATTTGGGGGTGGGGTGTAAACAATGCTCTTCATTGATATTCCGGGAAAACCGAAACATCACGAGAACCGCGAAAAGAATAGGCTCTGAGGGGTTAACTAGGGGTATCGTGTACTAAAGATGAGTACAACGCAAAAGGTGTGGGGGAATTACTCAACCGATATGGAAGAAGTAATTATATTACGGGTATCAAACAAGGGTTATCCTAATACCTCTTATCATTTAGTTATTCCTAACTACACAAGTGTAGCCTCACTTGCGATCTCGGAATGCATCACAAAACAAGTTCTAGAATCTAATATACTACCGGTTCACACTCTAAGCATTAAAGATGAATGCTTTAACTCCTACTAATCTAAGGGCGATCCTCACATTTTGGGTGGAATTTGGGTGGTAAAGGGTTTTTTGTGCTAGTCATGCAACTTCATATCCATGAGACGCTTTTGTTAAGACTAATGGCCCACTCCTATATGTCATGAAAAATTTTAAATTTGGTGCCAAAATTACCCTAACCGACATTTTCTCATGGTTTATTACACAATCACAATTGGACAAAGCAAATAGTCAAGGATAAGCATAGTTTCAAAGTTCCCGTTTTATTTTCCCTCCCTACACTTAAACTGAACATTGTCCCCAATGTTCCCCGAAAGTATCAAAGTTATGATAATGGAAGGTAATTAAAAACGAAAGAAACTAATACTCCCCTGATTAGCTTGGTAGGATCCGTGTAAAGTGGTGGTTAAATCCTTTTCAAGAAGAATTATTGCGTGAAAAGCTCCTTCTAATCTTATGTAACTTCTTCTTGACAAACTAAACCTGCACACTTGAAGAAAACAAACGAAACATTCGCGTAAAATCGGCGGTAATAATATATATAAGACTCGATTTAAACTAAGATATAATGCTTGTGGAATGGATGTTTACAGAATTTCTAAGAAAATTAAGACCTGGAAAATTCCAAAAATTTATAAGTAGCTCAGAAAACGAGAAAAAAGTAATATGATATTTTTACTCCTTCCTGACGCCGTCAGGTTGCAATCCTGACGCCGTCAGGTTATCCTGACAAAAACTGGTCTGCGATTTTCTGAAAAAAATTCTGGAAAATTTACATCTTTAGAATCTGGAAAAATTTCTGCAAAACATTCATTATGACTCGATACAAGCATTTGACTCGAACAAACAAACATAAATATCTTTTAGTTAATTTTTATTCTCATGTTTACGTTTCTTTTGAAAACGTGTGTAATCCTCCCTACACTTATCCCTTATGTAAAATACCTTTATATGCAATTAAGACGAGGTTAAAAACAAAATAAAGCATTTTTACAAATTTAAACATGAGGATAAACAATTAATAAAAGATATATGACACTAACAAGCAAACAATTAAGCATGGGTTGCCTCCCACGAAGCGCTTTTCTTTATTTAAGAGTCTTGTAGCTAGACTCATAGTCGTACTCCTACGTTTTCTCACCAGCGCCCTCTTGACGGTCTCTAATGGGGGATTCCATGTTGTAGAAGTGCCCTACAATGCACTTCTCTAAGAGTTCATCCTCTCCCCAATTGGTCCTATATTCCGGTCCTAGGCTTAAGCAATCCTTATAGAATCCGAAAATCTTAGCCATAACATAATCTACACCTTTCTCCCTATCCTCATCATTCCTATAATAGACCGACAGTTTAAGTTCCTTTTCATCATTAGAGAGTGATGAAAACTTCTCAATCTTAAACGGCATTTGGTAAGCTATGTCATCGGTCTCATTCTTGAATTGCACTACTCCTAACGAGGGATTATAGGTCATCCCGGTGCTTTCTATGAAAGGTTTTCCTAGAATAACATGGGACAAGCTAGGGTCTATGGCCGTGCTAATATCATCCACAATTATGAAGTCCGTAGGAAACGTGAAACTACCTACATAAACGGGCAATCCCTTAATTCTTCCGAGAAAATTGCAACTAACATTAGGATCATTGGGGTCTTGCCTAGTTGGAATAGGCTTCTTCAATATCCAATTGTAGTAGGTGCTAGTCATTATGTTGATTGGGGACTTGCGATCAATGTAGGCTTTTGCCACAAAAAGGTGTCCTATGAAACATGGTATGTTAAGATTCCAAGGGTTCCCAAACTTGATTCGAGGACTTTTCCTAACATACATGTGACGGAGGTCACGCACTAAGTGAGGGTGGCGAGATAGTTCTTCTTCCGTAGGAAATTTGTTGAAATAGTCAATGTCTACTTCATCTACTTCCTCGGGTGTTTCATCATCCACAAGTGTATAGTCCTCTTCGTCATTTGTTTCATTAGGTTCAACTAAGGCGATGGTATTGACGAATTGGACATGCTTAGTTAGCTTGCTTGGATCCTTAATCTCTATACCTGAAGGCTCGGGAGTTGAGATAGCACTAACCTTCTTATCACTATTAGTTATGGCTTTCAAAAGGTTGTCTATTTTCCTATCCATCTCGGCTTGTTGATGGTTAAAGCGGTCCGAGAGCTTAGCCATTTGAGTCTCTTGGGATGCAACTAGGTTTTGCAACATCCCTTCGACGTTTTGTTGGTTAGGACCGTTAGGTGGGGGCCATGAGAAATCATTGGAGGTGAATTCTTTGGTTTGTCCCCAGTAGAAGTCGGGCTTGCCTTTCCATGCCTCTCGGGTTTCATTGAAATTCCTAGGTCCGGGTATTGTAGGGAATCTTCCTCCTGTTCCATTAATACGTGAGGATGCGTAGTCAACGGAAGCATGTTCTGGGGATCGAGTGCTAGTGCGCGTGTTATGAGGATTACAAAACGGCTCACACGAGGAGGAAACTTTGTTCACATGGTGTGAAGATTTAGGATTTTAGTAGGAGATCATGAGGAATCTAACTTGATCTTCAAGTTCGATCATCCTACGGTCGGAAAGAGGCAAGGAGATTGCCTTAACGGTTTTGGGCAGCTCACGGGGGTCATCCCAACTTTCGTTGTCATAGAGGGCGAGGTCCTCTATTATACCCCATGATTCTTCCACGATGAGATCACTAAGTTTTCCACCGGCCGCTTGGTCAATGGATCGCTTAGTCGGGAAGTTGACATGATCATAAAAGATTTGGACTTGGAGCCAAAGATCAATGCCGTGATGAGGGACTTTATGAAGTAAGTCCTTGAATCGAGTCCATGCTTCGTAGAGAGATTCACCTTGACGTTGTTGGAACATCAAGATGTCATTCCTAAGCTTAGTGGTTCTCCCCGGTGGGAAAAATTGAGCAAGGAAGCGAGAGGTAAGATCATCCCAACTTGAGATGGAGCCGGCGGGAAGTCGCTCAAGCCAATTACTAGCTTGGTCCCATAAAGAGAATTGGAAGAGACGCAGGTGCGTGGTCTCCCGAGTAGTAGCATCAAGGTCGATGGAATCGACAATTTTGAGGAAATCCCTCAGATGTTGATTTTGATCTTCGGAACGAAGTCCATGGAATGCACATCCGTTTTGCCCCAACCGGATGGTGTCGGATCGCAGGGCCGTAGTTTGGGCTTGGTCGGGAAGCTCAATAGTGTTCCTATAGCCTAGGTGGCTTGTTCTTGAGTATTCACCAAGAGTACGGGCTCTTGGCGGGTCATTTGGCGGTGGGTTGATGAATGGTAGTGGGCTATCACCTTCCATGATGAAAAGTGATGGGATTACGAACAAAGGTCACGAAGAAGGGGGATAGACTAAGAGAAAGCTAAAAAATGAGAAAAATTTACTTGATAGCAATCAAGCAAAGAACCTAAACGAGGTGGACTACTAACTAGCTATTCTATTCCCCGGCAGCGGCGCCAAAAACTTGATAACGCTACACGCGTCGTTCGGGGTCAAGGAAACTTCCTTTTCTTCGAGCAAGTTTTATAACACCCTAGGCAGTGAACCTAATCGTTGTAGTGTAGTAATTAGGTTAAGCCACGGGTATTGATATCGTTCTCTAGGGGAATAGGAATGCTAGTAAGAAGTTACTACGCTAAGGTTAAGGTTGAGGAAGATTATTTTTTGTATTTTTATATTTTATGAAATGGAAAGGTACGAATCTCGGTTATTGGATTTGGGGGAGGTTGGTATTTCTACCGATTACTCTACTATTATTTAATTATCTAAACTAAGGTTGTGGGAGTCTATGTCTAATTAATGTGTGCTCGTATGATAGTTTAAAGATGTGTTTACTTAGGTTGTACTACTCCTTAATTATCTCCTATTGATGGTTGAGTTGTCACGTCCTTATTCTTAGTTGCGTTGTGTGTCTAAGGTTGTAGGGTATGCGTTTCTCCCTAACTCTTTGAACTTACCAAAGGGTCTCGTCTACAAAACCCACTAGGGATGATAAACTCTTACTCTAAGGCACTCTTTGGATAATTTAGCCTACAACTACTCAGGTAATCATATTCTAAGGTTCACAAAGATGAATCAAGCATTAAGTACACAACGAATGACCTATCGCATTACTAGATCATTGATCAACTAAGATAAGAAACAACCAATCAATATTCAATAATTAAGTTTCATACTTCCTAAGCAAACACACAAATAAATTAGCCGGACATGGAGAACATGCAAGCATACACACAAATAATCAAAGACATAATTGAATTAATGAAGTAAATACTTATCTTGATGTAAGATAGGGTTAAAAACCCTAAAATACTGTACAAGACACCTTAGGTTCGGTTTTAGGTTTTTACTCCAAAAGACTCTCCCTAAAACTGAAAAATTCGGATTCTATATATAAGATTACATATGCGACGGCGTCACCTTATGTTTCGTGACGCCGTCGTGTCGCCGTCATTAGGGTTTCATCTTGGCCACGTTAACCTTGCGACGGCGTCACCTTATGTCCGTGACGCCGTCCTCTTCAGCTTCTGACGTCGTCTGGATTGCATCTAGGCCGTCTGAGTAGCGAAGGCCTACTCTTTTACAACTGGACGTCGTCACTTGAAAATAAGAGTTTTGGGTTCTGTCCCGTCACAAAAATCCTCGGACGGCGTCGAAATTAACACCTGACGCCGTCGCCTTCTATTTTCAGCAGCTTTGAGTGTCTCGATTTTGATTTTGGCCATTTTCTTCATATATTCGCGCCTTTTCATCCAAATAAGTGCCATTCCAGCATTTTGCCTTCAAGATACCTAAAAAGTGAAAAGGAACGATATTAAGCAATAACGGATACAAAAGTGATCAAATAAGGGCTAAAACGACCCCTCAAAATGGTACCTTTTAAAACCTTATCAGTGTCCCTACGTTACTTCATTACTGTCACCTTCTTCCTTTTTTCCACCGTCGAAAGAGTGTACACGTTATATGCTTACTGTGGATTCCTTGCCAACGTCGTCTATTATGGTGACGGTTTTATCCTTTAGATTAGTTTCCTTCACTGTGAAAGGCCCAAATCATCTAGGTTTGTTTCTACCTCGTAATGCCCTTATCCAAAATTTGTACAAAAGTACTTTTTCTCCTTTTAGAAATTCCTTAGGGCTCCTTTGTGCCGTTGGTATCGAAGTGGGATTATTTCCTAACTTCTTATCGGGTTTCCACAACGTTGCATATAATCCATGAACCATAAAGTCCCTAAGCCCCTTTTCCCAATCATTCAATTTCTTCTTAACAAATTTTTTTAGGGGCTTGTGGATTTTCACCCGTAATCATTTCCATGATCTTAAGAGGATACCTTAGAATGATGGGTATCCTAGCGTACCCTTTCCCGCTTTTAAGTACCATGATGCCCTCTCCGCATTTGATGGTTGCCTTGGCGGTGGCCAGAAATGGTGTCCCAAGAATGAGAGGCACGTTTTTATCTTCCTCAACATCTATGATCACGAAATCCACCGGATAAAAGATATTAGCTACCTCTATTAGAACATCCACCACGATTCCTATGGGGTAAACATATGTGTGATTAGCTAAGGAAATTCTAAGATCGGTCTTGGCTGGTTTCTCCTTAGTTAACTTATTATAGATTGATAATGGCATTATGTTCACATCAGTCCCCTGATCAGCTAAGGCATTTATATTATCAATATCACCTATGCTACATGGTATCACGAAGTTCCCAGTGGTGTCTCATTTTTTTGTTAATGGTTTTTTTAGAACCAACTCATACAGAGGTCCCACAGGCAGGGCGTCATACTCTTCCTCAGTCATCTTTCCTTCAAGGGCTTCCCTAAGAACCTCATTGTACCTAAAGTTGTTTACTTGGTTCACAACGGTTTTTCTATTAATTTCGTGCTTAAGGTAGTACTCAATGGTCTCAGGCTCATCATTAAGTTTCCCCTCCTCCTCCTTCCTTTCCTCAGTTTTTTTCACCTCAACCTTTCCATCCTCAGGCATGATGGAAATGGCGTTAACATACGAGGTGGGAGGACAATCGTTGCTTCTTACTAGTACCTTTTCGGGGACTTTCGTCTTGGTATATTCTATTACCAGGTTCATTATTTCCGTCATTTTGCTTGCATTTCCTCTCCCTGCCTATAAACTTCTTCTTCGAATTTGGCTAATCTTTCCGTATGAGCTGCCATATACTCCCTCATTTTTTCCTTAAAGCTTGGTGAGAGTGGTATTGGGGAAGTAGAGCGGAAGCGCTTTTCGGAATCGATGTTTTGCTCACGACTTGAGGATCCTGAAAAATGTGTTAGGTGGTGGGTGGAATTGGCGGATTTGACCACTTCATGAGGGATGTGTATGGGAGCTTTACGCCTTTCTATAAGGTAATCAATCCCTCTCTCAATAGCACTCAATTGCTCCTCGGTGATGTCGGGGGATTCAAGACGAGCTGATAGGGCATTAACCATTTTAACAGTGGCTACAGGAGATTCATTCCAATCTTCGTAGCTTTGATCAGCGAGCTTTTCAATAATATCCCAAGATTCCTCTGCATTAAAGTCGCTGAGCCTTCCACCAGCGGCTTGATCTATGGATCGTCGAGTGATGAAATCGATATGGTCATAGAAGATTTGGATTTGAAGCCAAAGGTCAATGCCATGGTGAGGGAGTTTACGGAGTGAATCTTTGAATCGAGTCCATACGTTGTGGAGAGACTCACCTTGAAGTTGTTGAAACGTTAAGATGTCTCATCTGAGTTTTGTGGTTCTCCCCGGTGGGAAAAATTGAGCAAGGAAACGAGTGGTGAGATCATCCCAACTTGAGATGGAGCCGGTGGGAAGTCGCTCAAGCCAATTACTAGCTTGGTCCCGTAGAGAGAATTAGAAGAGACGCAGACGCGTGGTCTCCCGAGTAGTAGCATCAAGGTCAATAGAATCGACAATTTTAAGGAAGTCCTTAAGATGCTAATTAGGATCTTCGGAACGAAGTCCATGGAATGCACATCCGTTTTGCACCAACCGGATGGTGTCGGATCGCAGGGCCGTAGTTTGGGCTTGGTCGGGAAGCTCAATGGTGTTCCTATAGCCTGAGTGGCTTGGTCTTGAGTATTCACCAAGAGTACGAGCTCTTGGCGGGTCAATTGGTGGTGGGTTGATGAATGGTGGGTGGTTATCACCTTCCATGATGAAAAGTGATGGGGCTACGAACAAAGGTCACGAAGAAGGGGGATAGACTAAAAGAAAGCTAAAAATGAGAAAAAAGAAGTTTACTTTATAGGAATCAAGCAAAGAAACCTAAACGAGGTGGACTCCTAACTAGCTATTCTATTCCCCGGCAGCGGCGCCAAAAACTTGATACGCTTACGTAGCGCGTTCGGGGTCAAAGGAACTTCCTTTTCATCGAGCAAGTTTTTCAACACCCTAGGCAGTGAACCTAATCGTTGTAGTGTAGTATTAGGGTAAGCCACGGGAATTGATATCGTTCTCTAGGGGAATAGGAATGCTAGTGAGAAGTTACTACGCTAAGGTTGGGGTTGAGGAAGATTATTTTTTTATCTTTTTATGTGTTTTTTTCAGAAAAGGAAAAGTACGAATCTCGGGGTTTGGATTTGGGGGGTTGGTATTTCTACCGATTACTTTACTATTATCTAATTATCTAAACTAAGGTGGTGGTAGTCTATGTCTAATTATTGTGTGCTCGTATGATAGTTTAAAGATGTGTTTACTTAGGTTTTACTACTCCTTAATTATCTTCTATTGGTGGTTGAATTGTCACGTCCTTATTCCTAATTGCGTTGTGTGTCTAAAGTTGTAGGGTATGTGTTTCTCCCTAACTCTTTGAAGTTACCAAAGGGTCTCGTCTACAAAACCCACAAGGGATGATAAACTCTAACTCTAAGGCCTCTTTGGATAATTTAGCTTACAACAACTCAAAGTGCTATAACCTAAGGTTCACAAAGATTAATCAAGCATTAAGTACACAACGAATGACCTATCGCATTACTAGATCATTAATCAACTAAGATAAGAAATAACCAATCAATATTCAATAATTAAGTTTCATATTCCCTAAGCAAACACACAAGTAAATTAGCCGGACATGGAGAACATGCTAGCATACACACAAATAATTGAAGACATAATTAAATTAATGAAGTAAAAAACTTATCTTGGTGTAAGATAGGGTTTAGAACCCTAAAATACAACCTTGGTTCGGTTTAGGTACTCCAAAAGTTTACCCAAAAGACTACTCTCTAAAACTGAAAAATTCGGATTCTATATATAAGATTACATGTGCGATGGCGTCACCTTATGATTTGTGACGCCGTCGTGTCGCCGTCATTAGGGTTTCGTCTTGGCCAAGTTAATCTTGTGACGGCGTCACCTTATGCTTGTGACGCCGTCCTATTTAGCTTCTGACGCCGTCTGGATTGAATCTAGGCCGTCTGAGTTGCGATGGCCTACTCTTTTAAAGCCCGACGTCGTCCTTCAAAACTAGCAATTTCTCTTTTGAGCCGTCACAAATTCCTCCGACGGCGTCGCAGATTAAGCAGTGACGCCGTCCCCTTGTAATTTAGTAGCTTGAGTGTCTTGATTCTTGACTTTGGCCATTTTCTTCATATATCCGCGCCTTTTCGTCCAAATAAGTGCCATTACAGCAGTTTGCCTTCAAGAGACCTAAAAAGTGAAAAGGAACGATATTAAGCAATAACGGATACAAAAGTGATCAAATAAGGGCTTAAACGACCCCTCAAAAAGGTACATTTTAAAACCTTATCAATGTGTATAAACGAAAATATCCTGAGGATTGAATTTCCATCTTAGTAGATTATACGTTCAAATATTCGAGAATCAGGGTGTTCTAAGAATTGAACCCTTCAACCCATTTGAATACCTGAAGATAAAATACACATAAGTTTTCAAACATTTAACAGCTCCTGACACTATACAAGCCATGTGTCCATATCCAAATTCATAAATGTTGTAAGAGCCAAAATTCCAAAGCTCCCTGAAGCGGCAAAACTTCAACATTTACATAGGTGGTTCCTCTTTATTCATGCTCCTCCAAGCACTTTTTCAAAGAAAATTAACCATTAAGAAGTAAAGACTTCATCCTCCTTTCTGCAGGTTCTGAGCACAACCTTGGGATGTAAAATAAACATATGCTCCAGTCCACTGAATGTTCAGCATTCCACATTGAACTCAGCTCCCAAGTTTCCTTAGGAGGGAGTTGGGTGTCCTAGAATTCAGTGACTAAGTTGGACTTAAACCCATCCCTTTAGCAGACTTTATAACCAAGTCTATAGCCAGACCCTTCGTCAAGTGATCAGCTAAATTTTGTTGAGATCAAACAAACTCTATAGATACCACCCCATTCATGATAAGCTCACGAATCATGCTATGCCTGACACCTAAGTGTCTAGACTTCCCATTGTACATCTGGCTATAAGCCTTAGCCAATGTAGCTGCACTATCACAACGGATATAAATAAGTGCTATAGGTTTAGACCATAATGGAATCTCAAGAAGCAAGTTTTTCAACCATTCAGCTTCTTTACTAGCAACTACTACGGCCACAAATTCAGATTCCATTGTTGAACTGGTGATGCAAGTTTGCTTCTTGGATGCCCAAGAAATTGCACCTCCACCAAGTAGGAATACCCAGCCACTGGTAGACGAATTGTCTTCAGTGTTACTGATCCAACTTGTATCAGTGTATCCTTCCAACACTGAAGGATAACCAGTATATGAGAGACTATAATCCATAGTTCTCTTCAAATACTTTAGTACCCTCTGAACTGCTTGCCAGTGATGAGCACTAGGATTACTAGTATACCTGCTCAATTTTCCCATTGCAAAGCCAGTATCAGGTCTTGTACAAGTCATGGCATACATCAAGCAGCCAATTACCCTAGAATACTCAAGTTGAGATACAGCCTTGCCATTATTAGGCATTAGCTTCTCACAAGTATCCATAGGTGTACTCACTGGAGTACAATCAAAGTAATTGAATTTCCTCAACACCTTCTCAATATAATGAGACTGAGAGATAGAAATTCTTTTACTTTCATGTTTAATCCTTATACTAAGGATAACATCAGCCTCCCCCATGTCCTTCATGGAGAACCTTGATGACAAAAAATCCTTTGTCAAGTCAACCTGATTTTGGTTAGTGCCAAAGATCAACATGTCATCAACATATAGACAAATGATGACTCCTTTACAAGATTCATCAAATTTGCTATATACACATTTGTCAGCTTGGTTAAGAACATAACCATTAGACAAAACCACTTCATCAAGTTTTTGATGCCATTGCTTAGGTGCCTGCTTTAGTCCATAAAGAGACTTAATCAGTTTACACATTTTTTTTTTATTTCCAAGCATGATCAAGCCTTGAGGTTGGTTCATATAAACCTCCTCATCCAATTCACCATTCAAGAAAGCTGTTTTCACATCCATCTGATGAATAATCAGCTTGTGAATAGATGCCAAAGCAATCAACAATCTTATGGTACTGATACGAGCCACAGGGGCATAAGTATCAAAATAGTCTATCCCTGACTTTTGTTTAAAGCCCTGAATGACTAGTCTAGCCTTGAACTTTTCAATAGTTCCATCTACCTTCATTTTCCTTTTGAAAATCCATTTGCAACCCAGAGGTTTGCAACTAGGTGGTAGATCAACCAACACCCAAGTGTTGTTTCCCATGATGGAATCCATCTCATCATTGATTGCTTCTTTCCAGAAAGCAATATCTTGGGACTTCATTGCTTCTTCAAATGTCTTGGGATCATCCTCAACAATGAAGCAATTGGATTATTGGTCAGATACCTCATCCCTTATTCCTTCAATTAAGTGTAATTGAAACTCAGGTCCAAATGATTTTGGAGTCCTGACCCTTTTGCTCTTTCTGAGCACAGGTTCAGGTTGTTGAACCACAACCTCATCAGGGACCACTGATGGTTCTTCATCAGGGACCTCTGATTCACCAGTGTCTTGAGTCCCATTAGGAATCCTCAGACTTGGTCTAGGGACTGATGAGAATCTATTATCAATTAATTTTGCATCCCTTGATTCAATTATGGAGTTAATTGAAACTGATTCATTAGGTTCAATAACATAGAACCTAAAAGCCTTGGAATGCTCAGCATATCCAACAAAGATGCAATCAATGCCTCTTTCACCCAAAGTTTTCAACTTTGGATCAGGGAGTCTTACAACAGCCCTACAACCCCAAACCCTGAGATAGTTCAGGTTGGGTTTCCTTTTAGTCCAGAGTTCATAAGGGGTAACCTTGTTCCTTTTGTTGGGAACCCTATTTAAAAAATAGCTAGCTGTTAACATAGCTTCACCCCAGAACCCTTTACTCAGTCCTGAATAGGACAACATGGAATTAACCATCTCCTTCAGCACTTTGTTTTTCCTTTCAGAAATACCATTTTGCTGAGGAGTATAGGGAGCAGTCGTTTCATGGATAATACCAACAGACTGAAAATATTGAGTATCCATGTACTCACCTCCCCTATCAGTCTTTAATCTTTTGATCAAAGACCCAAGCTGTAATTCAACTTCAGTTTTAAACACTTTGAATTTATCTAATGCTTCATCCTTGGTATGTAACAGATAGACATAACAAAACCTAGAAGCATCATCAATAAATGTCACAAAGTACTTCTTGCTCCCCAAATAAGGAGTGGCATGCAAATCACGCAGGTCACTGTATATTAGCTCCAAGAGCTTAGTCTCCCGATTAACACCCTGAAAAGGTTTCTTGGTTATCTTGGTCAACATGCAAGTTTTACACTTTTCAGTGTCCATGTCAAATGCTGGGATTAACCCAACCTTAGACATATCTTGCATCCTTTTATAGTGTACATGGCCAAGTCTAGCATGCCAAAGGGTAGAGTCAGTCTGGTCAGAGGTGGTCACAAAGGCTGAATTAACACTATCAGTGGCAATATTAAGCCTGAACATTTGATTACACAAATATCCAAAACCAATAAAAATACCATGCTTAGAAAGAACAAATTTATCAGACTCAATAACTTGTTTATATCCATGATTATTCAAAATACTACTTGAAACCAAGTTCTTCCTTATATTAGGAACATAAATAACATTAAACAAAGTTATAATCTTTCCAGAACTAAATCTAAGATCCACACAACCACGACCATGCACCAAGGCTGTTGACTCCTTTCCCATGTGTAGAATAGAACCATCATTCAGTCACTTATAAGTCTTGAACCAGCTTCTATCTTTGCACACATGGACTGTTGCACCAGAGTCAACCCACCATGCAACATCATCATCCTGCACATAATAAGATTCAGATACATATGTAACATAATAAATCTGAAAAGACTTATTAAACATATTTTGACCATTCAGTGAGTTGGCTGAACCACCACTCCCTGAACCATTAGTGCCTGATCCATTGGCTTTACCACCAACTTTAACACCCTTGCAATCCCTTTTAATGTGACCAGTTTTGCCACATTTCCAACAAGTAGGTGTTGCCTTCTTGTTAGGATCTGCCCTTGTGTTGTCATGATATTTGCGTTTGCCTTTGTTGTCATTGTACCTGGTGGAGTTGTTATGCTCCACCATATTGACAACAGATGCACCAACAGCATTGCTACTCTTTGGCTTGTCATTATCCTGCACCTTGAGAGATTCCTCAATGCACAAATGACTGCCCAACTCAACTAGAGTTAATTCCTCTTTCTTATATTTCAAGGAATCTCACATTTCTTTGGAAGATTCAAAGTTATGATAAATGTCAAATAAAGAATTAGACATACCATTGAGAATTAAACCTCTGCAAATGTAGTCATCATTCTCCTATTTGCTCCTCCTCCTGATCTGTTCCACAGTAGCATCATCCCCATCATCAGTGTAAGGATCTTAATATTATTGTGTTTGATGATTCGGGTGGTCTTGGATGATCAAAATACATGTTTGCCATTAGAGAGAGAAAGTAGATGAGAGGGAGTTTCTTGGTAGATACTTGCTTCACAAAATATGGAATGTTAGATTAAAGAAAAGCTCCACCCCTTCCATGGATGGAAGGGGTATTTATACTTACAACTTATACGTCCTCCTGTCAGACTGTGGATCAGGCATACAGTGGGTAAAGACCCGTCCTTCCTCCACGGTGTTACACTAAACTATTCTTTTCTACAAACTAACTAATAAACTACTAAATAATGTAAATAACTACAAGTCTACGAGCTAACATATGCTAGATCATAATTGGGGTAACCGACACTTTAACATGGAATTTTCTAATTCCTAACAATCTCCCCCTAAGGGAGGTCACCCCATGTTTTACATTTCAAATCCTATCATTCTATTTTGTCTTCGGTTCTGAGCTCGTAGACTTCAATTCTTCAATGTCCACATTCTTTGTGCTTTTTTAGTGACTCTTCATAGTCCGATTATTTTGTACTTTTAGTGGAGGTCTTTGAGCTGATCCACATCTTTGATGATCTTCGAGCATTAAGGAGATCATCAGCCACAACAAATCTCTCTGGATCATCCTTAGTTGTGTTTCCTTCATGTGATGTTGTGACTTTTGGACCGACATGCTCACAATTTCAGGATCATGACATCTTTCCATCAGAGTAGCAGAAGCTTTACTAGTTCATGATATTTGCAGCAGCGTAGCAGAATCATAGTATAAAAATATCAAAACCAGGTTATGTAGATATGCACCAGTCATGATTTCTTCAATTAAGTGTGGATTTTGTGAGCATGAGGCTTAGGATTGACTCCTCAATTCTGATCAGCTGCAACCGTCCAAATGTACCTGCAAACAACAGTTAGCAATAAAACACACGAAAGTGTCTTTGATCACTTTCGTTGAATTGAGGTACACGGCCCACGGTTCCCTGTTGATCAGTACAAGTACTGCCTGTGATCAGGTATGATTCTGAAGAATCTCCTTGACAGGGTTTCGCAGCTGTTTTAGCTGTTCTCAAACAGGAACGTCTCAAAGAAGACAACACGGAGTGAGTGAACCAGCGAATTGAGATTCACTGATTGATGAGAAACTGATTTGAAAACAATCGCGTATTGCTTAGAAGAAAGAGTTTTGCAATACGACGAAGGTTTATGAGAAATATCAATTTTCAATCAAAAATACTTTTTGTATTTGAAAAGAGTACGCATTCGATGTGCTAGAGAAAGAAGTTTGCACATCGAATGGTTTTTCCAGAAGTATTTTTTCAATCAGAGATACTTTTTGAGTTTGAAATATGAATACACATTCAACGTGCTAGAGAAAAGAAGGTTTGCACATCGAACGGTTTTTCCAAAAGTATTCGTCAATTCATTTCCTGGACCAAGGTTGATTCACGAATGAATCGCCCCATTGTTTCTATCCAGTTGTCACAAGTTTGATATTTAGAAAAGATCCCACATGTCGCCCACCAAGAGCTTGTATGATGTTGGCTCTAGAAGGATTTCCATCTTCATCGTGAATATTTAATATATCACTCGGATGTTCTGGCAATACCACAAGGATAATGCGTAGGACTCTCAATATATACTTACTTTCTACATTATGTGAAACAACAAGTCTTCATTATTTTTGTGTCCTAATGAGATATTGTGGATGATCTATTGGCTCTAGACTCAATAGTGCACATTTGGTTCCTATGCCGGAGACTAGGGAGAGGGTCTCCTTCTTCAATATCAACAATCTCTAAGAGAAAGTTGATAGATTATGTAGGTTCCCCGTGAGAATAAAACAAGTCCTTTTAAGAGGAACTTGAGTAGCTTGGGAAGTTTTAGGTGCAGTGCGTCACTGGGTCCATGACGTCTTGTCTTCAATACCGGCGTTACCTTAGTAAACACCAGTAGCATATGTATTGAACCCGGTTTCTGCCCTAAGGTTGAATTATTGGAGGGCTATTTCTTTTCACCCTTTTCACATTTAATTCTTTTTCATTATTCAACCCCTTCAGTGCTTACCGAGACTTCATTACTAGAACCTTGTTGGGTTTATTCCAGTACTAGCTCAGTCTCAGTCCGCACTCTTCCCGTATTCTCATTTTTCTCCTTTTTTCATCATACCTAAGGACTCTACACTATCTAGTGGATTGTCCCTGGGTAGAGCCCTCCGGTTCTGGCGGATCGTGGGAACTAATACCTAACCTCACCATCCTTATAACTCCATGCATAAAGTAAAATGGTCGGTCTTTTGGTACAGTTCATTCTTCCTTGAAACCAATTGAAAAATCATTTGGAAAAACAATCAAGGTACTTTTGATACGAGATCAAAGCATTTTGTACCTTAATAGTTTTGATCATTTAGAAAACCTCCCCCTCAACATGTGCATATGATTTAGAAATTGTTTAGTACATGGAGGCAAGAGGACTTTTAAATATTTTCTTTGATCACAATTTTCATAGA
The DNA here is from genome assembly GCA_019973895.1 of Chrysanthemum seticuspe. Classification (NCBI taxonomy): domain Eukaryota; kingdom Viridiplantae; phylum Streptophyta; class Magnoliopsida; order Asterales; family Asteraceae; genus Chrysanthemum; species Chrysanthemum seticuspe. The sequence continues at coordinate 33,000,801 of BPTQ01000005.1, forward strand.
AAAAGCCATTTGATTTTCTTGGTAAATTCTCCCCCTCAATATGTGCGTAGGATATTTGAAATCATTTTATCACATAGAGGAAAGAGTTCTTTTGAAGCACATTCACGATCACAAAATCCATTAGGAAACCTTTCGCTCCCCCTCAATATGTGCATCAATATATGAAAGAGTTTAGCACATATTAGAGAGAGCCAGCACATTGAATCAAATGATCACCTTTTGTCAAATTTCATATTAAATCACAAATTCTCCCCCGATCAAAAATATCAAACCCTTTGAGATTTTGGATCCCAAGTGATTTAATAAGGTTTAGAAAACATGGGAGAAAATGCGCCTGGTTTAAATACTCATCATATTTTTGGATAAATGCTCCCCCTCAACATGTGCATTGTATATTTGAAATCGTTTGGCACATGGACGAAGGAGTGTTTTGAAACAATTACCCTTTAAAACCTGATTTGAGATTTAAATCACGATCTCTCCCCCGATCAAAAATTTCAAACCAATTGAGATTTTGGATCCCGATTGATTTAAATCATTTAGAGAATTTTGGGGAAAGATGTGGCAAGATTTGATTTTGAAAAATGACAGATAAGGACCATTTTAAGACATTAAAGATTGTTAGTGTCAGGTATGATTGTTTTAAGAGATCTTTTTGTAAAATAAAACAATTTCACAATCAAACAAGAACATAAATTTTTTTATTTTGACAGATCTTTGAGTTTTAAAGAAAATCATACAATGACATAACATTAAATCTTTAGATCACCACATTTTAACGTACAAACGGACTTTTATGAAGAATTATTGTATGAAAATAGTTTATTTTAAATCACTCTCCCCCTCAATCGATGACCGTAGTCGATGATTGAGTGACTTATATTTTTGATAAAATGAAGTCCGGTGATTTTAAAAATTTAGTCCAATTTATTTTCAAAAACAATATTTTTCCATTTTCAAAACAATTTTAATAAAAAATTTCAAAATTGTTTAAAAATGGTAACCTACACAAAGATACGTTAGGTGGTTGAGAAGCTTCTGTTGTTGCTGTAGGGCAGGAAGAAAACTGTCTGTTGATGCAGTGAGACTTCTTACGTTGCATTATAATGCCAACTGAGGTCAAATTAAGCTCCGTTTCTTCAATCACTTAGAAGAAAACCATCTGCTGATGCAGTGAGACATCTTACGTTGCATTTTTCCATGCCAACACTCCATAGAAGTCCAATTAAGCTCCGTTTCTTCATTTGTCAATCCAAGATATAGTTACCCTTTCCTTTCGGCATCCAATCATCTTCAATTGTGGGATCCGGATCGGGAACATTCTTATATACCAATATACCTACATACGTTAGTGAACACATATACAGATATATGGTGGTCGACATCACCCAAACAACAATCGACTAATTAAAGTCAATTCAACATATCAATCAGATCATATAAGACATGGGATATATGTGTTCATCAAACTATAATCATCTAATTCTAACAATCTTATCCTAGGCACCTAGTCCTTCAACGTAGGTTAACATCATTTTTCAGTTAAGCATTTAGGATAATTAGATAAGCGTAATAGATGATATAAATTTGAAAACATTCTCCCCCTCAATCAATGACTCATTTTTTGAAAAGTTTAAAAGCGTTGAAGTCATTGATTGAGTTTTCAATTTTATAACAACACTGAATCTGATTGATTTATCAAGCAACTCATTTTCCACCATTTTGTTAAAACAAATATTTTTCTGAAGAATTTTTGAAGAAAAAATATTTGAGTAGGAACAACAATCCTTCGACATACTTTCCTCATTTAGTTTTAGGAAAAGTGCACGAAATATTTTGAAAATTGGTTTAGCGCATCACTTCCCTTTCTTTAAAAAAGAGCGGGTTGCTATCTGAAATAATAGCAAACCATTGTTTAAGCGCGGGTCATAGTCAGAAGTAACTGCAAGCCATTTTTGAGACATGTTTAGAAAGAAATATTTACACCTCCTGCTCGAACTTCATCTATGGTCCCGTGCCATTATTGAATGACATTTCTAAGACTGCAGATGTTATCGATACCAGAAGACATGTCATAAAAAACATATTTTTGGTATTTTTTTTTTCAATTTTTTTGATTTTTATGGGTTTTTGTTGATTTTATAATTTTCTATTTTGTTTTTGATGGTTTTATATTTTTGTATTTTGGTTTTTGAAAAATATTTACAAAGATAGAGAAGATGATATAGTTAAAGAAGATGATGATACGAGTACCGAGATAAGGATTTCGAGCAGCCCCGTTGTAGAAGATAGAAGTCATCATCCCTAAAACTTTCACCACCAAAGCTTCCGAGGCTCTTGCATTGAAGAAAGAAATTGAACCATCTGAAAGTGAGACTTTGGCAGCTTCCCCCCAAACCGAAAATCCATTAGATGAGCATATTCGAAGCTCTATTTCAGGCTTGCCTTAGCCAGGTGCACAGAGAAGCACACCTTTATCATAAATCCTGTTGCTCCTTTTAAGAGCGATAATCGAGATTCTTCGTTCGGGGTTATATCATCAACAAGAGCAGCAACGTATCATCCCACTCTTTAAATTTCTTCTCATATTTCATTACCACTGAAGTCTGAAGCTATGCATCCCCAACGAGTTGTCAAGAGACCACTTCCCCTAAGTAGATGAATTGATGCAGTCAGTCTCTTAGACTAGAGCTCACGAACCTGAATACACATACCCGAAGACAAAGAAACTTATACCATCGAAGTAGCAGATTAAGTCCAATAGCCAAAGAATACCCCCGATGTATACTTTTCTCTCCCCCTGAAGAAAGTGTATGAAGCTCACGAACCCGAAGTACCCAAATGCCCAAAGAGAGAATAACCGATAACATTAAAGAAGCATGCCGAATCACTGATTATCTCTGCGGATGTCAACTCCGGAATAAGTGATTATATCTCTAAATCACTGATTAAGCCCTCAAGTGAGACAGCTAAGCATCCCCAATGTATACAATCTCTCTCCCCTGATGATTATGATAACATCAAAATCAACACACACTTGAGTACCTCTTATATCTTCAGAAACTTTCTCTAACATCACTTCTCTCGCATAGTTGGAATAATAACACTAAACGCCTTGATGAGTAAAACCTTGAGTTTCTCTGCGGTCATGACATTCGTCTTCCCGGGATATCTTCAATCACTTAGAAGAATTAAGTTCAGCAAGTTTACTCGCCATGAGTCAAACCTTGAGTTTCTCTGCGGTAATAACATTTGTCTTCCTGGTATATCTTCAATTACTTAGAAGTATTAAGTTCATCAAGTTTACTCGCATTTAGGTGCTTGTCTCCTTCCCCCTTGCTGGTTTTGACACTTCAGAATCAGCAAAACATTATAAGCCCAAATACTTGAAATCTGTTGAGAAGATCGCTTGAAGTCTTTGTGAGAATCAACATGCTGAATAATGTGAGCAAGTCTAATTGGGGATTAAATTCGACATATCACTCTCCCCCAATTAGTGCTCTCCCTTAAACCGACAATTTGTTTGATAAATGCCCAGATTAAGAAGAAGTCTTTAGATCGTTAAATGCAACTCGTCTTTAGTCTTCTAACATGTAGCAAAGAATGTAGAACCGACTGTAGACTCGACCTTCTTCAAGATTGTCCAGTTGGGGAATAGAAAGCCAACATCTTCAACTCACCAAATGCATTCCCGTTAACTTTAAAATAGCAAATCCCCTTACCTAAAATCCCTCCCAATCAAACAAGAACAAAAAGATGTTCATATAAGAAATCAGCCCCGCAACTGGAAGCACTTTGTCATTAATCATATCAGCCCGTGTGAAGATGTCAACCAACGGCTCTTAGAAGAAACACCATGTAAAGATGACCCGATAAGAAGAAGCTCAGTTCTTACATGAGTTAAGAGTCGTATGACCATATATTCTCAGATATAATTCAACATGTAGAATTATCATACTTCTTCTCCCCCTCAAGAATTGCATACGGAGATGCCATTCTTGATTAAATAAGTGAACATCATCCAAATGTAGTCTTTTCACACTTCTCCCCCGCAAAATTAGCACATGATGTTGCCATCTTCATTATATTAAGCAAGTGAAATAGAAAACAATCAACGGAAGCCCGGTTCACTTGATAATTGAAAGCGCATGGAAAAAGTATGAAGCATGTTGATGAGAATGGTCATAATAGAGAAGATTTCTCTTCTTCAGAAGATAAAGCGCACTGAAGCGTACACTTTTATTTTCTTTAGGTACGAGGCTTGAACTGTTGTGTTCAAACGTCATTATCTCTCTCTTTTCAGCTCTCTTGGCAAAACATGTAATCAACCCCATTATCATTCATTAGGCTCTTTGTAGTGACAGCTGATGGAGAAAACCCAATATGATGAATTTGACCCTGAAGTAAACTAACCCGAACTCGTGACTTAAACTTGCACATATGTAACAAAGAGCGGTGCTGAGACTTCATCCTCCATTGAATCTCTAAGTACTCTATACTCTTCATCCAACCAACCATCAAGTAATAGACGTACATCACCTCTTGAAAATCCACAATTGAATGTGACACTGAGCACAACAACGTAACTCCTTAAAGTGATAGTTATTTTGTGGTGGTAAGAGCCCAATTCTCCCAAGTGGTAAAATAAAAGGTAGAAGACACCCAACAATAACTAGATTTCCAAGTCTTCATTTTTGATAATAAGCTTGAACAAGGATCTTGAAGAATCTTCATCCAACCATCCCCGATACCTTCAGATACTAAGTACACTTGCCCGTGATATTTCACTTCAACTTCAAATAAATAATAGTGAATTAACGCCTCTGTCACATCTTCTGGTTAAAAGCTCAAATTCTAGCCTCCTTTGACGTTTTAAGTGAACTATGATAATGGTTTTCATCCCGACCATGGTTAAATGCACATAACCCCGTAAAACCTTGTAATAACCAAACTGCCATGACGAATATCCAAACACACATCCAATTCATGAAGTACACTCTTTTATCCCTTCTTCGAAACATAAACCGTAGCACCAGCATCAAATAAGATCTCGAAATACACTTTCCTTTCTCCAGGATGGTTCCATTATTACGGGATTTTAGAATTCTATGGTTTAAACCGAGAAATAGTTTCTTTCGCGGGATTTAACAAAACCAAGAATAAACCGTAAGATAGATCCGGAAATGCACTTTAATATTACTAGGATGTTTACATTGTCACGGGATTTTACAAGTCTATGATTTAAACCGAGAAATAGGTTCTTTCGTGGGATTTTACAAAATCAAGACAAAACCGTAAACAATGTCAGCTTGAATGTGTTATGACAACTTTGGTTTCGGTGAATATATGTTTTTAGAGGAACATGCAACGGTTCATCAGCGGTTCATTATCCAAAAACAACAAAATCATCAACCATCCAATAAACACTTTGGTAAACACATCATTCACGCATTCAGTCGGCTAATGTTGTGACCTCCTGGTGAAGTAAACCCGATATACCAAACTTGATCATGAAGTAAAATTCCCCAGATTTGTTCCTTAAACTTGTACTAATCCTTGTGAAGAAGAAACGGTGTACCCAATGTACAAAACCTCTTGACATATCCTCAACTGCGTGAGACACCAAAGTGATAGTTACGTTGTGGGTTAAGCGAGAAAGAATCACAAAAGTAACTAAATAGCCAAGTCTTTATCACACTCTATTAATGCCCAAACAAGTCATCTTCGCGAAAGGGTAGAAAGAAAGAAGACAAAAATAAGTAAACGCGCCCGAAAGACTTCACTTCAAACCCAAATAAGAAATACCATACAAACATCTCCATAGTCAACCTTCTCCAATAAACATTTCAAACCGTGACATAATATTTTACGTGAAAATGTATATACCAAAGTGTCAACCCGCATAACTCATCAACATAGCAAATCTCATAATTAAGTCGCATGACTCAAATCACCTCATCATCAAATCTTTTCAACACATACTCATTATAATCAAGTCTCATAAAATCCGATCATGAGAAGCTCATATGACCATCATCCAAATCTAAATTATCACATAAAATTTCAAGCCCGGTCCAAATAATTATTCAACCCGATCTGGTCCATGTAAATTATGGCAATGATCATCTCTTGCATTCCAACATCTTTGACCTATGACACATCGCCAAGAAATTGACCCGGCCTCCAAATTTCTTTAACATGTAACCCAAAAATATTGATGTCTCCCTTTATCTATTCGTTACCAACAATTAAAATTCACACTACAATTAAAACGATCCAGTACATAACCAATGTGATAAATCATTAAGCCCAATCCATCATTACTTGCATCCAAAACAAGTGAGAAGCCCGATTGGAATAGCACACACAGAACCAATCACGACCCACGAGCCCAAATCCATAAGCTGGTTAGACTCATCAAATACTCTAATTATTTCAGATATATAATGCCCTAAAAACACATATCATTAAACCTAATCGATCACATATCCAGCCACCATCCCACACTCTTATCTCCAAACCCTAAAAATCCTCTCTCACAAAATCAGTCCGCCCTTTTTTTTTCAATCTCATAATCAAACACAGCCACCACGCAAACCCTAAAATCCCTTATCATATTAGTCAGCCCCATTTAGACTTCAACCAATATCATTGTTAAGCCAACCTTGCTCACCACAGGGATGGTTAGAGCTTGGAAATCAATGCCACAGGGATGACATAAGACTTTAAGATGGTCACGAGATTCCACACAAGCAAACACAAGTAGGTATGATTAAATTTCGTTTGCTTTTCTTTATCGTATCAGATGTCATGTAACGAATTAAAGAAAGGAAAGATAGCATAGTTGTTATATTTTCATTCTTGTCAATTCGAATATTTACATGGACCTTGGTCTTCAAACTCGCTTGTAGATCAGTGATGATTTCGAATTTCGTGCTTTAGACCTATGGTCTTGATGTAACCTTTGAGTTCCACGAATTTTAGAAAACTGAGATCGAATACTCTAGTTTGGATCTTTTAATTTTAGTATTATGTGTTCGAGTCTTAGGTCTGTGATGATAGTTTTTTGAGGGTATTGATCCTTTGATGTGGTCTTTATGTAGCAGTGAGCATCCCCGAAACAAGTCTGAGATTTTTTATAATTATCACGATGTTGTATGCTTGTGATGAGTCATATGTTGAATCTTGTAGTTTAGATGATGATGAGTGTTGGTTTAGTCTTGGACCGATGATGGTTAAACTGAGGTCGTGAAGATGTTTTGTTATTATTGGTATAAGTGGTCGTGTGTCACTCTTTTTCATCATTTCTTTCAAGTCGCTATAACTTTTTAGTCAAGAGTCAAGTCGCTAGCACCAAGTCGCTACGACTTGTAAAGACAAGTCGCTAGGCAGGTTTTTGACTCAACTCGCTACTTATTAAATAACAAGTCGCTAGCAAGATTTTTCGATGAGTTTTCTGACCAATTTTCCATCTAGTATCATAATAACCCAGAAAACTTGCATAAAAATGTAACCTTTTGACCATAGAAACTGTCCACTTGACCACAAAAAATGACCTGTTGTCCACATAACTTTCAAGTTTGGGTAACAACAAAAAAAATCATATGAAAATGATGATACAATAACCTGTTTGGACAAGATGACACAAGACAGAATATTGTTAACAAGAATGGACAATATGACATATTTGTTTTGACCAATAAAATGATACATGACAACTTGTTTAAAACTGTTATACCACAATACTCGGAAAAAAAGATATTTTCCGACCATAAAAAAAGATACCAAAAACAGTTAGAACAAGATACAAAACCACAACAAATCATCAAAACACAATAACCTTGGCTCTGGTACCAATTGTAAGGATCTTAATATTATTGTGTTTGATGATTCGGGTGGTCTTGGATGATCAAAATACATGTTTGCCATTAGAGGGAGAAAGTAGATGAGAGGGAGTTTCTTGGTAGAGACTTGCTTTACAAAATATGGAATGTTAGATTAAAGAAAAACTCCACCTCTTCCATGGATGGAAGGGGTATTTATACTTACAACTTATACGTCCTCCTGTCGGACTGTGGATCAGGCATACAGAGGGTAAAGACTCGTCCTTCCTCCACGGTGTTACACTAAACTATTCTACGCTGCAAACTAACTAATAAACTACTAAATAACGTAAATAACTACAAGTCTACGAGCTAACATATGCTAGATCATAATTGGGGTGACCGACACTTTAACATGGAATTTTCTAATTCCTAACAATCAGGAAGAGGAGTGGTTAGCACATACACCACACTCATGCTAGACAGCAGGAAGTGCATCTTCTTCTGCCATCTCCTAAAGTCCACCCCTTTAAACTTATCAAGCTTGGCAAAGTTCGAAGCCATGTGTTTCATTGCAGAAACAACCATTGATTATCACAAATAGTTTACTTTGATTGTTGGAGTGGTGGTTCCCAGAACAGGGTTAAGACAATCAGTAGCAACTGCAATACCACTAGGTGGTTACCGGATATCACTTGGAATCGTGTAATCACTTTCCAAAGTAAACTATTCGACCCTAATGCCTGGGTATCACGAATATCTACTTGGGATAAGACCAAATGTATGTTATTGAATTAGGCACAAATCAATAACCATTTGCTTTCAAGTGTTTATGCTTTCAGTTCGTTTCTCCTGGTATTGTTATTTTCAGTGTGTCTTCAAGCTAAAGATGACAATCTCTATTTATAGTAGAGAACACTCAACACTAATCAATGGACATTATGTGTGATTAACGGCCAATTAATCACCCATAATAAACCTCCATAATCATAGAAATAGTGGTTACATGACCAAATAAACGTGGTCATAAAGCAGTCATAACAGCCAATTGAATGAGTCAAAGCTGTTACAAAATAATTACTGCAACACTAGCAACAGGAACCATACACTACCAGCAGGAACCATCAGCAGGAACCATTACACTAGCAGCAGGAACCATAACACTACCAGTAGGAACCATCAGTTACTACATTATCAGTAGTAACTAATACACTACCAGTACTAACCACTATTGAGTCGAGTCAGGGTGTTCAGGGACCTCAGTGGCGTACACTCCATACCTCCTAACCCAAACCAGGTGTAAACTAATCCCACAAGTGCACTAAATTTTCCAACAATCCTCCCCAAATTTAGTTCACTTCTTTTTTAAGAAAAACAAACATCAAACAAAACATGTGCATAAACGAAAATATCCTGAGGATTGAATTTCCATCTTAGTAAATTACACGTTCAAATATTCGAGAATCAGGGTGTTCTAAGAATTGAACCCTTCAACCCATTTGAATACCTGAAGATAAAATACACACAAGTTTTCAAACACTTAACAGCTCCTGACACTATACAAGCCATGTGTCCATATCCAAATTCATAAATGTTGTAAGAGCCAAAAGTCCAAAGCTCCCTGAAGCGGAAAAACTTCAACATTTACATAGGTGGTTCCTCTTTATTCATGCTCCTCCAAGCACTTTTTCAAAGAAATTAACCATTAAGAAGTAAAGACTTCATCCTCCTTTCAGCACGTTCTGAGCACAGCCTTGGGATGTAAAATAAACATGTGCTCCAGTCCACTGAATGTCCAGCTTTCCACATTGAACTCAGCTCTTAAGTTTCCTTAGGAGGGAGTTGGGTGTCCTAGCATTCAATGACTAAGTTGGACTTAAACCCATTCCTTTAGCAGACTTTATAACCAAGTCTATAGCCAGACCCTTCGTCAAGTGATCAGCTAAATTTTGTTGAGATCTAACAAACTTTATAGATACAACCCAATTCATGATAAGCTCACGAATCATGCTATGCCTGACACCTAAGTGTCTAGACTTCCCATTGTACATCTGGCTATAAGCCTTAGCCAATGTAGCTGCACTATCACAAACGATAGAAATAGGTGCTATAGGTTTAGGCCACAATGGAATCTCAAGAAGCAAGTTTTTCAACCATTCAGCTTCTTTACCAGCAGCTGCTAAGGCCACAAATTCAGATTCCATTGTTGAACTGGTGATGCAAGTTTGCTTCTTGGATACCTAAGAAATTGCACCTCCACTAAGTAGGAATACCCAGCTACTGGTAGACGAATTGCCTTCAGTGTTACTGATCCAACTTGCATCAGTGTATCCTTCCAATACTAAAGGATAACCAGTATATGAGAGACTATAATCCATAGTTCTCTTCAAATACTTCAGTACCCTCTGAACTGCTTGCCATTGATGAGCACTAGGATTACTAGTATACCTGCTCAATTTTCCCATTGCAAAACCAATATCAGGTCTTGTACAAGTCATGGCATACATCAAGCAGCCAATTACCCTAGAATACTCAAGTTGAGATACAGCCTTGCCATTATTAGGCATTAGCTTCTCACAAGTATCCATAGGTGTACTCACTGGAGTACAATTAAAGTAATTGAATTTCCTCAACACCTTCTCAATATAATGAGACTGAGAGATAGAAATTCTTTTACTTTCATGTTTAATCCTTATACTAAGGATAACATCAGCCTCCCCCATGTCCTTCATGCAGAACCTTGATGACAAAAAATCCTTTGTCAAGTCAACCTGATTTTGGTTAGTGCCAAAGATCAACATGTCATCAACATATAGACAAATGACGACTCCTTTACAAGATTCATCAAATTTGCTATATACACATTTGTCAGCTTGGTTAAGAACATAACCATTAGACAAAACCACTTCATCAAGTTTTTGATGCCATTGCTTAGGTGCCTGCTTTAGTCCAAAAAGAGACTTAATCAGTTTACACACCTTGTTTTCATTTCCAAGCATGATGAAGCCCTTAGATTGGTTAATATAAACCTCCTCATCCAATTCACCATTCAAGAAAGTTGTTTTCACATCCATCTAATGAATAATCAGATTGTGAATAGATGCCAAAGCAATCAACAATCTTATGGTACTGATACGAGCCACAGGGGCAAAAGTATCAAAATAGTCTATCCCTAACTTTTGTTTAAAGCCCTGAATGACTAGTCTAGCCTTGAACTTTTCAATAGTTCCATCTACCTTCATTTTCCTTTTGAAAATCCATTTGCAACCCAAAGGTTTGCAACCAGGTGGTAGATCAACCAACACCCAAGTGTTGTTGCCCATGATGGAATCTATCTCATCATTGATTGCTTCTTTCCAGAAAGCAATATCCGGGGACTTCATTCCTTCTTCAAATGTCTTGGGATCATCCTCAAAAATGAAGCAATAGGAGTATTGGTCAGAGACCTCATCCCTTGTTCCTTCAATTAAGTATAATTGAAACTCATGTCCAAATGATTTTGGAGTCCTGACCCTTTTGCTCTTTCTGAGCACAGGTTCAGGTTGTTGAACCACAACCTCATCAGGGACCACTGATGGTTCTTCATCAGGGACCTCTGATTCACCAGTGTCTTGAGTTCCATTAGGAATCCTCAGACTTGGTCTAGGGACTGATGAGAATCTATTCTCATCAAAGTTTGCATCCCTTGATTCAATTATGGAGTTAATTGAAACTGATTCATTAGGTTCAATAACATAGAACCTAAAAGCCTTGGAATGCTCAGCATATCCAACAAAGATGCAATCAATGCCTCTTTTACCAAAAATTTTCAACTTTGGATCAGGGAGTCTTACAACAGCCCTACAACCCCAAACCCTGAGATAGTTCAGGTTGGGTTTCCTTTTAGTCCAGAGTTCATAAGGGGTAACCTTGTTCCTTTTGTTAAGAACCCTATTTAGTAAGTAGCTAGCTGTTAACATAGCTTTACCCCAGAACCCTTGACTCAGTCCTGAATAGGAAAACATGGAATTAACCATCTCCTTCAGCACCCTGTTTTTCCTTTCAGAAATACCATTTCGCTGAGGAGTATAGGGAGCATTCGTTTCATGGATAATACCAACAAACTAAAAATACTGAGTATCCATGTACTCACCTCCCCTATCAGTCCTTAATCTTTTGATCAAAGACCCAAGCTGTAATTCAACTTCAGTTTTAAACACTTTGAATTTATCTAATGATTCATCCTTGGTATGTAACAGATAGACATAAAAAAACCTAGAAGCATCATCAATAAATGTCACAAAGTACTTCTTGTTCCCCAAAGAGGGAGTGGCATGCAAATCACACAGGTCAATGTGTATTAGCTCCAAGAGCTTAGTCTCCCGATTAACACCCTGAAAAGGTTTCTTGGTTATCTTGGTCAACATGCAAGTTTTACACTTTTCAGTGTCCATGTCAAATGTTGGGATTAATCCATCCTTAGACATATCTTGCATCCTTTTATAGTATACATGGCCAAGTCTAGCATGCCAAAGGGTAGAGTCAGTCTAGTCAGAGGTGGTCACAAAGGCTGAATTAATACTATCAGTGGAAATATTAAGCCTGAACATTTGATTACACAAATATTCAAAACCAATAAAAATACCATGCTTAGAAAGAACAAATTTATCAGACTCAATAACTTGTTTATATCCATGATTATTCAAAATACTACTTGAAACCAAGTTCTTCCTTATATCGGGAAATGAATAACATTAAACAAAGTTACAATCTTTCCAGAACTAAATCTAAGATCCACATAAGCACGACCATGCACCAAGGCTGTTGACTCATTTCCCATGTGTAGAATAGAACCATCATTCAGTGACTCATAAGTCTTGAACCAGCTTCTATCTTTGCACACATGGACTATTGCACCAGAGTCAACCCACCACGCAACATCATCATCCTGCACATAATAAGATTCAGATACATATGTAACATTGTTGGGTCCAATAAATTGACCCAATCACTCTGAACAAGATTTGAAAATAAAATAGCCTAACTCACTAGATAAATAGTGAGTGACTCATTGATAAAGAAATCAGTGAGTGTTGTTCAGTGATATTTACTTACTGATACGGTGTCAGTGAGTAAAATATATGAGCTACAAACAACACCAGTGACACTGAGATTTTGACAAATGTTTCAGTGATCCTGAAGACGCTATCTCTACATACAGACTGAAAAATATGGGTGGGAACTTCCAAGAGAAGAAGTCAAACAAGTACAAGACTTTACCAAAGAAGTAAGAACATTGTTATGACTCATTCAAAAGAGTGGTTGGTGCTTTTCTAAAAGTAGAAGATAAGGATGGACCACATGAGGGACCACATGTTACCTACCACCACAAGTCTTTGTATCTTTTGTTCATATATATATATATATATGTCTGTAATTGTAATAGATAGGTATGCATTCTAAACAAACACAATACATAGTATTAGTGGTTAGGATCATCCTCTCATTGAAACACAAGCATAGCTTGGATCAATGAGAGTTTATTTGTCATTCAATGGGGATAATATACCGAGATTATCCCCATAAAAAGTTAAGGATGTTATCATGTAGTCTAGTTGGTATTAAGAAATCTTGTAACTATTGTTCTTCTTTATTAATGAAGTTGTTCTTTATTTTTATCAAGATTTACTCAATTCTTTGGACCAGGGTTTAGTATGTTGTAATGGTTGTGTCAGGCGTGACAACGTGCTAGATCAAATAATGGGTCACTTGATGTGGACTCAGGGAATTTAGCAAATCAGGAGTCGTTTTTGCAAAAGCTAAACGAGTAGGGGCTGATGACTATATCAACAAAATGTGAAGACCAAAGAGTTAACGCATAGTGTATGTACAAGATACGGGTCAACTGATGGTTGCATCAAGGAATGTTATTGGATCAGGGAGAGTGACAAATAGGTTTTGTAACATCAGTGGGTGTTAGAAAGACGATGGTTCTTTGGGTTGAACCTGATGGTTTCATAAGTCACTGATCCTGATAAGCCTCTAAAATCTCAACCTGATCAGGATTGAAACCAATATCAGGGTGCCTAAGGTAAACAAATGGTTTCAAGTGAACTGATAAAATTTATCAGTGAGTAAGATGATATTTTGGGTGTGTTTTGTATTTGTGGCATGAGGTTACTGATGGCATGAGCATCAGTTACACAAAAGAAACCGAAGCTGACCCTACTCACTGGTCTCCAAATCTAAACTCTACCCAAGTTCCTAAAAATGTGACTCTGAAACACGAATCACTGAACTCAATCGAGTATTGGGATTATAGAGATAATGAGTTTGGAATTTTGGATTGAAACTGACTCGTGGAGCGTATCAGGGAATAGAAAAAGGTATGAAAGTGAAAAGACTCAAGATTCAGGGAGTGTGTATGTAATTCAGACTTAGCTTGAACATGAGCTTGAAAACGAGAACTCCCTTTGAAGTCATTGAAGAGTACTAACCCGAGACCATCTAGCATTTAGTGATGTCCCTGATAAGTTTCAGGATGTGGGTTAAAATTTGCAACACCAGGGGTTGAAATAAATGTTGCAACTCAGAAAATGTAAACAGAGAAATCAAGCCTCGTGTGATTAGAACTTCTAGTCACTGAATATGTTGAAATTTGTATCCTGATAAAGTCAGGAAAGAGGGGACACTGATGTATCAAATTGAACCAGGTCCTTAATTAGCTTTATCAGTGAATATTGTACAGTGTGTGTCAAAAGCATGTATCAGCATGTTCAAAGACAAAAAGGGGAAGAGTGGACACTGATGAATCATAATTGAACCAGGTCACTGAACCCTTACACACTAAACCCCATGGTTACTGAACCTTTGGTAACTGAACCCCAAGGTCACTGAACCTGATCACTGACCACTGAACCTGGTTATTGAACCTCCTGTCACTAGTCACTGAAACTTAAAGGATCATATAGCCTGAACCAAGGTACTGAACCTCAGTCATTGAACAAACTGAACCCTCAGACTGAACCCTCAGTCTTACACCTTTTACCAATCACTTTAGGCTATTTGTATATTCAAATAGGGGAGACTGTTGGGTCCAATAAATTGACCCAATCACTCTGAACAAGATTTGAATATAAAATAGCCTAACTCACTAAATAAATAGTAAGTGACTCACTGATAAAGAAATCAGTGAGTGTTGTTCAGTGCTCTTTACTTACTGATACGGTGTCAGCGAGTAAAATATATGAGCTACAAACAACACCAGTGACACTGAGATTTTGACAAATGTTTCAGTGATTCTGAAGACGCTATCTCTACATACAGACTGAAAAATATGGGTGGGAACTTCCAAGAGAAGAAGTCAAACAAGTACAAGACTTTACCAAAGAAGTGAGAACATTGTTATGACTCATTCAAAAGAGTGGTTGGTGCTTTTCTAAAAGTAGAAGATAAGGATGGACCACATGAGGGACCACATGTCACCTACCACCACAAGTCTTTGTATCTTTTCTTCATATATATATGTCTGTAATTGTAATAGATAGGTATGCATTCTAAACAAACACAATACATAGTATTAGTTGTTAGGATCATCCTCTCATTGAAACACAAGCATAGCTTGGATCAATGAGAGTTTATTTGTCATTCAATGGGGATAATATACCGAGATTATCCCTGTAAAAAGTTAAGGATGTTATCATGTAGTCTAGTTGGTATTAAGAAATCTTGTAACTATTGTTCTTCTTTATTAATGAAGTTGTTCTTTATTTTTATCAAGATTTACTCAATTCTTTGGACCAACAAACATAATAAATCTGAAAAGACTTATTAAACATATTCTGACCTTTCAGTGAGTTGGCTGAACCACCACTCCCTGAACTATTAGTGCCTGATCCATTGGCTTTACCACCAACTTTAACACCCTTGCAATCCTATTTAATGTGACCAGTTTTGCCACATTTCCAACAAGTAGGTGTTGCCTTCTTGTTAGGATCTTCCCTTGTGTTGTCATGATATTTGCGTTTGCCTTTGTTGTCATTGTACCTGGTGGAGTTGTTATGCTCCACCATATTGACAACAGATGCACCAGCAGCACTGCTACTCTTTGGCTTGTCATTATCCTGCACCTTGAGAGATTCCTCAATGCGTAGATGGCTCCCCAACTCAACCAGAGTTAATTCCTCCTTCTTATGTTTCAAGGTATGCTTGAAATCTTTCCAAGAAAGAGGGAGTTTGTCAATGACACAAGAGACTGAAATAGCCTCATCCATGTGCATATTGTGTTGTGTAAACCTTCCAAGTATACCAAGAAGTTCATTGTATTGTTCCATAACTGGTCTTGTATCAGTCATTTTGTAATTTGTGAAATTACTAACAAGGAACTTCTTACTTGATGCATCCTTAGCCATATATTTGGCATCCAAGGAATCCCACAGTTCTTTGGAAGATTCAAAGTTATGATAAATGTCAAATAAAGAATTAAACATACCATTGAGAATTAAACCTCTGTAAATGTAGTCATCATTCTCCCATTTGTTCCTCCTCCTGATATGTTCCACAGTAGCATCATCCCCATCATCAGGAATAGGAGTGGTTAGCACATACACCACACTCATGCTGGACAACAGGAAGTGCATCTTCTTCTGCCATCTCCTAAAGTCCACCCCTTCAAACTTATCAAGCTTGGAAAAGTTTGAAGCCATGTGTTTCATTGCAGCAGCAACCATTGATTATCACAAATATTTTACTTTGATTGTTGGAGTGGTGGTTCCCAGAACAGGGTTAAGACAATCAGTAGCAACTGCAATACCACTAGGTGGTTACCGGATATCACTTGGAATCGTGTAATCACTTTCCAAAGTAAACTATTCGACCCTAATGCCTGGGTATCACGAATATCTACTTGGGATAAGACCAAATGTATGTTATTGAATTAGGCACAAATCAATAACCCTTTGCTTTCAAGTGTTTATGCTTTCAGTTTGTTTCTCCTGGTATTGTTATTTTCAGTGTGTCTTCAAGCTGAAGATGACAATCTCTATTTATAGTAGAGAACACTCAACACTAATCAATGGACATTATGTGTGATTAACGGCCAATTAATCACCCATAATAAACCTCCATAATCATAGAAATAGTGGTTACATGACCAAATAAACGTGGTCATAAAGCAGTCATAACAGCCAATTGAATGAGTCAAAGCTGTTACAAAATAATTACTGCAACACTACCAGTAGGAACCATTACACTAGCAGCAGGAATCATACACTACCAGCAGAAACCATCAGCAGGAACCATTACACTAGCAGCAGGAACCATTACACTTTACCAGATTCATCAAATTTGCTATATACACATTTGTCAGCTTGGTTAAGAACATAACCATTAGACAAAACCACTTCATCAAATTTTTGATGCCATTGCTTAGGTGCCTACTTTAGTCCATAAAGAGACTTAATCAGTTTACACACCTTGTTTTCATTTTCAAGCATGATGAAGCCCTTAGGTTGGTTCATATAAACCTCCTCATCCAATTCACCATTCAAGAAAGCTGTTTTCACATCCATTTGATGAATAATCAGATTATGAATAGATGCCAAAGCAATCAACAATCTTATGGTACTGATACGAGCCACAGGGGCAAAAGTATCAAAATAGTCTATCCCTAACTTTTGTTTAAAGCCCTGAATGACTAGTCTAGCCTTGAACTTTTCAATAGTTCCATCTACCTTCATTTTCCTTTTGAAAATCCATTTGCAACCCAGAGGTTTGCAACCAGGTGGTAGATCAACCAACACCCAAGTGTTGTTGCCCATGATGGAATCTATCTCATCATTGATTGCTTCTTTCTAGAAAGCAATATCCTGGGACTTCATTCCTTCTTCAAATGTCTTGGGTTCATCCTCAACAATGAAGCAATAGGAGTATTGGTCAGAGACCTCATCCCTTGTTCCTTCAATTAAGTATAATTGAAACTCATGTCCAAATGATTTTGGAGTCCTGACCCTTTTGCTCTTTCTGAGCACAGGTTCAGGTTGTTGAACCATAACCTCATCAGGGACCACTGATGGTTCTTCATCAGGAACCTCTGATTCACCAGTGTCTTGAGTTCCATTAGGAATCCTCAGACTTGGTCTAGGGACTGATGAGAATCTATTCTCATCAAAGTTTGCATCCCTTGATTCAATTATGGAGTTAATTGAAACTGATTCATTAGGTTCAATAACAAAGAACCTAAAAGCCTTGGAATACTCAGCATATCCAACAAAGATGCAATCAATGCCTCTTTCACCCAAAGTTTTCAAACCCTGAGATAGTTCAGGTTGGGTTTCCTTTTAGTCCATAGTTCATAAGGGGTAATCTTGTTCCTTTTGTTGGGAACCCTGTTAAATAAATAGCTAGCTGTTAACATAGCTTCACCCCAGAACCCTTGACTCAGTCCTGAATAGGACAACATGGCATTAATCCTCTCCTTGAACACCCTGTTTTTCCTTTTATAAATACCATTTTGCTGAGGAGTATTGGGAGCAGTCATTTCATGGATAATACCAACAGACTGAAAATACTGAGTATCCATGTACTCACCTCCCCTATCAGTCCTTAATCTTTTGATCAAAGACCCAAGCTGTAATTCAACTTCAGTTTTAAACACTTTGAATTTATCTAATGCTTCATCCTTGGTTTGTAACAGATAGACATAACAAAACCTAGAAGCATCATCAATAAATGTCACAAAGTACTTCTTGTTCCCCAAATAGGGAGTGGCATGCAAATCACACAGGTCATTGTGTATTAGCTCCAATAGCTTAGTCTCCCGATTAACACCCTAAAAAGGTTTCTTGGTTATCTTGGTCAACATGCAAGTTTTACACTTTTCAGTGTCCATGTCAAATGTTGGGATTAACCCATCCTTAGACATATCTTGCATCCTTTTATAGTGTACATGGCCAAGTCTAGCATGCCAAAGGGTAGAGTCAGTCTGGTTAGAGGTGGTCACAAAGGCTGAATTAACACTATCAGTGGCAATATTAAGCCTGAACATTTGATTACACAGATATCCAAAGCCAATAAAAACACCATGCTTAGAAAGAACAAATTTATCAGACTCAATAACTTGTTTATATCCATGATTATTCAAAATACTACTTGAAACCAAGTTCTTCCTTATATCAGGAACATGAATAACATTAAACAAAGTTACAATCTTTCCAGAACTAAATCTAAGATCCACACAACCACGACCATGCACCAAGGCTATTGACTCATTTCCCATGTGTAGAATAGAACCATCAATCAGTGACTCATAAGTCTTAAACCAACTTCTATCTTTGTACACATGGACTGTTGCACCAGAGTCAACCCACCACGTAACATCATCATCCTGCACATAATAAGATTCAGATACATATGTAACATAATAAATCTAAAAATACTTATAAAACATATTCTGACCTTTCAGTGAGTTGGCTAAACCCCGACTAAAAGACGAAGACTATATTGCGAGAAAATATTTATAACGAATACAAATATATATTTTCCAACTTATTATCCCCTAACTAAATATATATAAACACATTTATATGCATGTATATCGTATTACGTAAACGTTATTGATATAAATAATACGTAAAGTATTTATTAATATCAACGATATATGACTTTTCACACTTTTATAGTGAATATTTTCCGTACTAAGTATTTCGGTTACTCCTGAACAGGAAACCTACTCGTCACGAATACTTTTATATACTCTTATATATATAATTGCACATTTGTCCGAGATCCAATACTTATAAACCCTTCTAAACGATTGAAACATAAACTCTGCTGCACAAGCAACATTAAACACAACCACTTGTAAACACTTAAATTTATTTAAACACTTTGAGACGTGAGTACATGTTACTATAAACTAAGAATTGCCATACTAATTTAGGTCGCGTGTTGGTGCCACACACTTGTACTGTTTGACCTTACCCTGATCAGACTACTATTCGCTGAGGTGAGTATTCACAGCCCCTTTTTACCGCTTTACTTATTTTGGGTGAAATGCATGAACATAAAATTAAATTGTTTTCTCTGAACTTGTTGATATATTTTGAACCTTTGACTTATATTAAACTCTCTTTTGACTTGATTTGAACTATTCGATATATTTTGAACTCTTAGACTTAATTATGAACTTATGACTTGTTTGAACCTAATGGACCGTGCGTCCTTGACCTAAAGTCTCCCATGTTCGGAGCAGTGCCGAGTCTCCCATGTTCAGAGCAGTCATTAATTGATAGTATATAATAGTTGTTATGATGTATTGTTCGTACATTCGCATTGTTAGTCCCCTATTGGTTTGCCGTTCGCACTCTAATTTTACGTACCGTTCGTACGGCTCCCTTGTGCGGAGCAGTAGGTAGTATGGATAGCTCTATTGGAGGTCGGCCAACCTATCGTTCCCCTATCTACGGAAAGCATATTATTTATCTTAGGGGATTTGCCGCATACTTTATTATATACGAGGCATTATTGTTATAAATATATGAGCAATATTTACTAGACTTATTATTTGAAATATGGAAATGTATGTGAACTCATATGTTACAAGTCTTGAATGGGCGGGATTTGTAACATAGTGAGTTGACAGGACATTTGCCATGCAGACTTTCTCAAATAGTTTTTAGGACTACATAAAACCTGTGTACTCATCAACTATTTTCATAGTTGACCCGTTTTCTTATGCATTTCAGGTGATCGCTGGTAATCTTATTTTACGAAGATTTTAAATAAAGGAGTCGTCACAAGTTTTCCGGTTTATCATGTAGCAACATGTTAACTTTTGGGAAGTCAAACTTTATGTTTCACTAGCCAATGTCGGCTAGAACCTTATTGTAATGTTGTACTATTTCGTTAAATTTAAATTACGTTGTTGTGCTATATCTCTTTGCGCTGTATATTGATTTCGTCGCACCTCGCGTTTCCGCCTCTGGCGGGGTGTGACAAATGGAGATTCTTGTTGACAGAAAACTACTTCTTGGCCTCACAAATTGTTCTTTACCTTTCTGTGAGCATTGTGTTATCAGCAAGCAACATCACCTAAAATTCAAGAATCAAATTCTAGAAGTGTCTATGTTCTAGAATTGGTTCACTCTGATGTGTGGCAAGCACCGGTTCCATCTCTAGGAGGAGCAAAGTATTTTATATCTTTCATTAATGACTATTCTAGGTAATGTTGGGTGTACCCAATCAAGAAGAAGTCTGATGTGTTTGAAGCTTTCAAAGTTTACAAAGCGCAAGTTGAACTTAGTTCTAGAAAATAGATCAAGTGTTTGAGGATTGATAATGGAGGTGAATACACTAGTGATGAATTTGATACTTTTTGCAAGCAAGAAGGAATTAAAAGGCAATTCACTACAACATACACTCCTCAAAAAACCGAGTGGCATAGCGGATGAACAAAATCTTGTTAGAAAGAGCAAGAGCAATGTTGGAAACTACAGGCTTAAAAAAATCGTTCAGGGCATAAGGAGTCAATACCTCATGTTATGTGATAAATCGGTTACCATCAAATGCATTTGAGTTGAAGATTCCAATGGAGATGTGGATAGGAAAGCGAGTCAACTATTTGGACCTTCATATATTTGGTACACCTGTGTACGTGATGTACAATACCCAAGAAGCTAGAAAACTATATCCAAAATCCAGAATTTTTTCTTGGGGTATGCTGACAAAGTAAAAGGGTATCGCATATGGGACCTCACTGCTCACAAAGTAGTCGTTAGCAGAGATGTTGTATTTATGGAAGACAAATTCAAGATAATGGAGAAGATGATGGCACAACAAAAGAGACTACTTCAGCACATATTGGAAAATCAATTTCAACAAAATGACTATTTTGTAGTTGCACCTCAGCACGAGGTGAATGAGACAAATGAGTCCCAGGATCCATCGACCCGTACTCTTAATCGTGAAAGAAAACGTCCAGTGTGGCACTCAGAATATGTTATAGAGAGCAACGTTGCATTACATACTATTTTCTTACAGAGAAAAGAGAACCGTCAATTCCTCAAGAGGTACTAAATAACCAGATGCATCGTTATGGATGGCAACAATGCAAGAAGAAATTGAAGCCCTTCATAAAATAAAACATGTGAGTTGATGCCACTTCCAAGAGGTAGAAAACCTATTGGAAGCAAAAGGGTGTATAAACATAAGAGAAACAGTGAAGATCAAGTGGAAAGGTATAGTGCAAGATTAGTGTTTAAAGGATATGCTCAGAAGGAATCGACTTCAATGAAATATTTTCCCCTGTAGTTCGAATGACAACAATTCGAGTGGTTCTGGCAATGTGTGCTACATATGATTTACCTCTAGCGCAACTATATGTGAAAATTGCATTTCTTCATGTAAATCTTGAAGAAGAAATTCACATGCTCCAACCAGAAGGTTTCAAACAAAATAGAAAAAAGAACATGGTTTGCAGGTTAAGCAAATCTTTGTACGAAAACAGACGCAAAGATGTTGGTACAAGAGATTTGATTATTTCATTAGGTGCCTTGAATATAGCAGACTACATGCAGACCTTGTACATATTACAAGAGGTATGGAAATAATTGTTTTATCATTGTGCTGTTATATGTTGGTAGCATGCCCCAACAAAGATCGCATCAGTAAACTAAAGGCTCAAATGGCTATGGAATTCGAGATGAAAGACCTTGGACCCGCAAACAAGATTCTAGGGATGCAAATTCACTGAGATAGAGTTAGTAGGAAAATTTTGCTTTTACAAAAAAGTTATTTGAAGAAAATCTTGCAGCAGTTTAATATACAATATTGTAAGCCAATATCAATCCTGTTTCCTAGTAATGTCAAGTTATCATCCAAGATGAAACCTAGCAGTAAAGAAAAGAGGATGGAGATGTCTCGAATACCGTATACATCAGCAATGTAAAGTTTAATGTTCCCGATGATTTGTACAAGACCTGACATTGCACATGCAGTGAAAGTAGTGAGTCGGTACATGGCAGAACCTGGTAAAGAGCATTGGGAAGTTGTGAAAAGGATCATTAGATACATTAAAGGAACCTGAGATGTTGCATTATGTTTTGGTGAATCAGATATTACAGTCAAAGGATATGTTGATTATGATTATGCAGGTGATTTGATGGAAGCAAATCAACCACGGGGTATATGTTTACACTTTCTGGTGGAACAATAAGCTGAGTTTCAAAACTGCAGTCAGTTGTAGCCATGTCAACAATAGAAGCAGAATATGTCGTAGCTGCTCAAGCTAGCAAAGAAGCTGTATTGTTGAAGATATTGTTGGAAGAGCTCGGGCACGAACAAAATGAAATTACACTATTTTGTGATAATCAAAGCACCTTTTATCTAGCAAGGAATCCAACATTTCATTCAAAGACAAGGCATATACGAGTTCAGTACCACTTCGTTCGTGAGAAAGTGGAAGAAGAAACCATAGACATGCAAAAAATTCATACTAATGATAATGTGGTAGATTATTTGATGAAAGCAATTAGTTGGTGTCGATCCTCATGCGGCCTAGCAGAAACGTAAGCAATATAAATGACAAGGTTGGATGACGTATGAAGATTGATTGAGTTTCATTCGAATCTTCAAGTAGAAGATTGTTAAACATGAAATGATGAAAGGGCCTTTTGGAGGGTTATGGCATTTTAACTCTTAATGTTTTTGGCTTTTGACCTTTTTCTTTTGGTTCTTCAAAGTGCTTATAAAAGGCAATGTAACTTGCCCCATTCATCATTTCATTTTCATTCCAAAACACTAGCAATTCTTTTTAGGGTATTTGTGAGATAATTTGAGAGTTTGTGTGATATCTCGTAATTACAAAATATACAAAAGATTAGTGTTTATCCTTGTAATTAGAGAGAATGCGTGACTCCTAATTTTCATCATAGTAAAACGTATCTTTTTTCTTGCCCGTGGTTTTTACCCTTTTGGGGTTTCACGTTAAATTCGTGTATCATTTTCTAGCGTATTTTATATTTTAGTTGCAGTTTTTCTTCGGTTCGACGTCACTTTTCGCAACATTTCACTCCATGAAATTTCAACCATCCAATACTTCAATTGATTATTATAAGTAACACCTTTGACAATACACATCATTCCTTTCGGTCAAAGAATCATGTTGTTCCGGTCACATATAACTAAAAGTAGCAAATGGTGCGTAGCTCAGTCGGTAATGGGTGGGCGCATCTTTGCACCCAACAAGCACATGGTCAAGAGTTCAATCCTTGGCACCCTCATAACAACAACCATTGAGTGAGTCATGTATGCACCCCACATTATAGAATGCCAGCCGATTGTGGGCCGGTCCGGAGTACCAGTTATTAACCTTTTGCACCCAATATAACTAAAAGTAGTTGAAAATATCGTATCAAGCTTTCAATGCATACTCTCCCGTCTGAAAACAAATACTCACTCTGTCCCCAAATAAATGTTCACTCTAACTTCTTGCAGTTTTTCTTGTTTAACTTTGACCTTAAATAGTTTTGTTATAATATACTTGATGAAAATTATACCAATGAAAATACATATAAAACCTAATCAATTCATATATTTTGCATCATTTATTATATAACACAAACAAAAATATTTAAGATCAAAGTTGAATAAGAAAGACATAAAAAATTCAAAATAAACATTTATTTAAAGACGAAGGTAGCATTGACTATGAAACTTATACAAACTTCACAACTTCTTTTAGGCTGGACGCAGTGGGGCTTTCCAAATCGGTTGGGCATTAAAAAATTGCCTCGACGACCGATATTCACATCGGTCAAGTCGAGTGTGGAACAAGGGTCTTCAAATCGGTCGAGGCTTGAAAAATTGAGTATCGGTTGTATTTTCAACCGATATTCAATGTGTTCCACTTTTCCCAAATTGTAACGTTACAACATAAAAAAAAAAAAAAAAAAAAAAAAAAAAAAAAAAAAAAAAAAACATTACAACTTTTCCTATAAATACTAACTCAAACACATTTCTAAAACACGCAATTTCAATCAATATTTCTATATCAATACCTTCAAACACATTCTTTTAATATGTCGTTCGAGCTTTTATTTGGTTCTTCTTCGTCTTCCGACGTTGAAGAAGTTTTTAGTGAATTTGTGGATTTTGCTTGGAAGGCTTACAAAGCATCACAGCCAAAAGTTCAACGAAGGTACATACGTAGGGATCATGTAAAACCCTAAAATCTCAATCGCGTGAAATGACAATTTTGCCCTCAAACTTAAAATTTTACAAACTCGGGAAATACTTCAACATCGTTTAACAAGTTATATCATCAATAATATATACACATTATGAAAATAATTAACTTATGTTATAAATTAAAAGATACATGAATGATTAAATCCTAAGTAACTATTAAACATACCAAAGTGTACACAAATTAACTTGGACTAAAAAGGGGACTAAATACATTATGAATAGATAAGTTTGGAAGTTACAATTTGGTCTCCCCCCCCCCCCCCTATGTGGCCGGCCTAATTGAGGCTCCTCCATTTAATTCTCAATCAATTATAATAAATCACAATTATCATTCCATTCTCATTTCAAAAACACAAGAAACCCTAAAGTATTTTTCTCCTCCTTCTCATTGGCGGCACCCATTGTATTCCATCATTCCATCCGAAAATTCTTACAATCAAAGGTTCCTTGGAGGCTCGTGATAGTGTTTGATTGATTGGTGGACGTGGGGATTGTGTTTGGTTCGAAAGGAAGCTAGGTCGTGTGGTTTGGTTTGTAGCCGTGGGTTTTGGATTAGCCAAGGAGGCTTGGTTTCGATTTTGGTGCTTTGATTCTTGTTCCTTGTCACGTACACGCTACTAGGGTAACGTATCAACATCTCACATCTTTTCCTTTTTGTTTCTCATCCAATTCGTGGCCTTGGATTGTGTTTCTAGGGCTTGTTTTGTCGAATATAACACATAAAATCATGACTCCTTTTGTCACATAAAATGATAACAAGAATACATAAAACCTTGATTATTAACATATGTAATTCGAATGGTATATGATGTATAACATGAATACAAAACTGATTTTTGTGATCTCTTTATGTCGACATATGTATGTTTGGTTAAAGGGTTTAATGAGCTTGTAAAACTATACGTATACGTATGTGATTATTGGATTTGATAACGAATGATTTACGGGTTTGTTTTGATATGATATGGGGCGTACATATATTGTTTTGGAAGGGATGTGTCGAATTAAAATGTTATCACATAAGGAGTATTATAATCTTGTAATAATCGAGCTAAAATGGTTGAGAACGGATACGTAATCATAATCTAAAATTAAGGTTTTGTAATTCATGATTTAATAAAGTTAAGGGGTTATTTTGTAAATTATGAAACTTGATGGATTAACTTGTTAATATAGTAACTAAATGGATTTAATGAGTAAAATGGGTAAACTTGCTATATTTACACTTTTAACCCTATACTTTACATTATTGATATTTTAAACCCTAAACTTTTGTAACTTGTCATAAATGATCCTTAAAGCATAATAACACTCATTTTCATTATTTAACTATAGATAAGTGACTAAAGTTACTAAATATGGAAACCTGCTAATTATGGAAACTTACTAAATATGGAAACTTACTAAATATGGAAACCTGCTAAATATGGAAACCTGCTAAAAATAGAAAGTTACCTAAAATGGAAAGTACTTAAAATGGAAAGATTTCTAAAAATAGAAAGCCGTCTTAAATGAGTAATCTGATTCTTATAGAACGTTATTTAATTCATATAGGTTCCGGGCGACGGGATTGATCTCTTTCTTGATTTTACTTTCATTGTGATTTGCTTCGAATAAGGTACAGATATTCTGACCTTACCTCTTAAGGTTTCTCATGATTCGTATTCCATCTTTCGATATTCGTTTGAATCGTTATGCTTTACTCTAAGCCTCCTTATTAGGGCTTCCTTATGACTTTGCTATGCTTCCTTTGATATGAATCTGTGATATGATCTTTGATATGAAACTCCGATATGAAACTATGATATGAAACTTTGATATGAATTCTGATATAAACTTTGATATGAACCCTTATGATATGATATGATATGATTATGATTTGACCCGTCAGTTTGATACCCGAGCCAAATATGTTTCCTAGTCAGGAAGGTAACCTGACCGTGTCATTGATGCACCAATGGCATGACTTTAGTGTGGTTGAGTGATGTTCCACACCGTCCCCATTCTGATATGATTATGAGCTCACTATATGTATATGATTTGGCCACTATGTTTCTGGGGGGAGTATGGATGCATCCTAGATTTGATATGTTTCGAGGGATTTGATCTGATTGGAGCTTTGTCTGGTGAATGATGTCGGGTGCAATCCGCGTCTTCACAATTCTGGGAGCTAGCTACTCCATTTGTTACTGAGGTCTCCCCTCCTATTATGTATGGTATTCCGAGGTCACCCCTCCGAATACAATGGCTACTTATGATATGATATGATATGATATGTTTCCGGGCTCGGGTAGATTTCTGATAACCCTTACACTTTTGATAAACCTATATTGTACCTTCCGTATTCCCCAACGCAACATAATCTGTATTACTTGTTCATTACTCAATACCCTTATATGATTTACTTGTACCAAGATATAGATACTCCATTACATTGATCTGTCACACTTTCATTCCGTTACTTCAGACTATGGTTCCATTCACGTACCGGGTTATTATATGCTTATTGAAATTGATGATACTATTCATGTTTTATGTGACCATTGATTATCCTGCTATGATGTGATTAATATGCGGTTATCTGAGTTACCTGTTTCTAACTGATGATATGTGATCTCACTATTATATGACCCTCTGTATTGTCTGGTGATCATGCTAGTGTGTAATCGATAGCTTTGTCTGTTTATTATGTGTACTACATTCAGTTGATCTCGTGGACTATGACTATCCGTTGTATCCTTATCTGCTTGTTGTTGACTGCCATGTTTGCATTTCTGTTTATGCTACGGTTTGACTTGGTAGATGGTTCAACTTATGACGTCTAGCTTGTTAACTTGTTTAATTGCTCTACTATGTCTTTAATTCATTTAATTATAATGTTCATACTGTATTCCTACTTGCTACGTGTGACTGCCATGTTTTGACTGCTGCTATGATACTTGTTATGTTTTCAACTAAGGGTTTTGACTTGTATGATTGCTATGCTCACTTATTAATTAAGTGCTTCCGCTTTCTTGTAGAATTCTGTTTGGCTTGTATGTCTTTTGATTTTCTTGAATTGATTGTATGCCATATACGTTGTGTGGAGACTACACATGCTATACTTGCTTATGTTTCAGTCTTGTATGCCTGGTTTGTATGTGCTTGTTTATATGCCATCAATGCTTCGTTTTGCTTCGTTCTCCTTGTTATCTGTTCGTTTTGGATTTCTGTAAAATTGTGTTCTGCAGGATCCTCATTGACTCATTGTTCTCTTTTCGCTGCGACCTTGTTATCAGTTTCCTTTGTTTCTTTTCGTTTATGCTTTTATTTAGCTTTCGTTTTGTTATATCTGTTCACTGGGCTTTTTAAGCTCAGCCGCATTTCTTTTCCTGCGGCAGGTTTTAGATTTGAAGATGGGCTTTGATGGGCTGAGAGTTGGATTATCTGAGTGGACCAACCCTAGTTGATTATTATTTGGACTTATCTTGAAGAGTTTTGTTTTAAGATTTCATTTCACTTTGGAACATTGTATTTCCTTGTCATTAAATCGATTATCTTATTTGATACTTCATTTTAAGGATTCCGTTTGTAAAGATTTTAATTGTACGTTCTGATATGACGCCAGAATGTGACACTTCTACCCTTGTCGGGTTGGGGTGTTACAGATCATGAGGGTGCTCATAATCATTTAGTGGTGGCATAATTCTCCGAAAACCCGCAGTTCGACGCAAGAACATTCCGTGGCGGTTCCGAATGAGCCGAGAACTATTTACAGAAATTGTTCGAGGGTAACCGATCATTCTCCTTATTCTCAACAAACTCTTGATGCTAGGGACATACCTGGTATTAGTGATAAGGATTTAAAAGGTACATTTTTTAGGGGTCATTTAAGCCCTTAATTGATCACTTTTGTATCCGTTACTACTTAATGTCGTTTCTTTTCACTTTTTAGGTCTCTTGAAGGCAAATTGCTGGAATGACACTTATTCGGACGAAAAGGCGCGAATATACGAAGAAAATGGCCAAAGTCAAGAATCGAGACACTCAAGCTGCTGAATTGAAAGGGGACGGCGTCACTTGTAACGCCGTCGGAACAAGTTTTGTGACGACTCAGTAGCCAAATTGCTTATTTACAAGTGACGGCATCAGGTGTTAAAAGAGTAGGGCGTCGCAGCTCAGATGGCCTAGATTTGATCCAGACGGCGTCAGAGACTCAAGGCGACGGCGTCACAGGAATAAGGTGACGCCGTCACAATGATAACGTGGCCAAGACGAAACCCTAATGACGGCGACCCGACGGCGTCACAATTAAAGAGTGACGCCGTCGCAGTTTGTAACACTATATATAGAATATGAATTTTTCAATTTTCAGTGTGTAGTTTTGTGGAGTAAAAACCTAAACCGAACCAAGGCTGTCTTGTACAGTATTTTAGGGTTCCATACCCTATCTTACATCAAGATAAGTGTTTTACTTCATGAATTCAATTATGTCTTAAATTGATTGTGTGTATGCTTGCATGTTCTCCATGTCCGGCTAATTTATTTGTGTGTTTACTTAGGTAATATGAAACCTAGTTATTGAATATTGATTGGTTGTCTCTTATCTTAATTGTGATTGACCTAGTATTGCGATAGGTCATTCGTTGTGCTAATAATGCTTGATTAATCTTTGTTAAACCTTAGTTTATAATCACCTAGAGTTATTGTAGGCTAAACATCCAAAGAATACCTTAGTGTTAAGTTTATAAATCCTAGAGATTTTGTAGTCATTAACCTTTGGTAGCTTCAAAGAGTTAGGGATAAACGCATACCCTACGACTTTAGAAACACAACGCGTTAAGAATAAGGACGTGACAATTCAACCATCAATAGGAGATAACTAGGGAGTAATAAAACCTAAGTAAACACATTCTTAATCATCATACGAGTACACAACAATAGACATAGACTACCCCCTAGCTTAGTTAATTAGATAATTAGATAAGTAGAGTAATCGGTAGAAATACCAACCCCCAAATCCAAACCCCGAGATTCGTACCTTTCCATTTCCTAAAAAAATATAAAAAAGATAAAAAATAATCTTCCTCAACCCCAACCTTAGCGTAGTAACTTCTCACTAGCATTCCTATTCCCCTAGAGAACGATATCAATACCCGTGGCTTACCCTAATACTACACTACAACGATTAGGTTCACTGCCTAGGGTGTTGAAAAACTTGCTCGACGAAAAGGAAGTTCCTTTGACCCCGAACGCGCTGTGTAAGCGTATCAATTAGCCCATTGGTCAAGTGTACTGCGGCCATTCATCAATTGGGATACGCGGCCGTTCCTGATTCTCTTGACGAGAATCTGGCAGTGGCAGCAACAACATCCTGTGAATGTCTTCGTAAGTTTTGCACGGTTATCATGGAGTTATATGGTGCTGAGTATTTGCGAAAGCCCACGTATTCTGACCTTGAAAGATTATATGCTCATCACGAGCATAAGCATGTCTTTCCTGGGTTGATGGGAAGCATTGATTGTACAAGTTGGGAGTGGGAGAATTGCCCAAATAGTGCGAGAGCTCAATATGCTAGGGGTGATCACGGGCCACATCCATTCATTTTATTGGAAGCGGTTGCTTCCCAAGATTTATGGATTTGGCATGCGTACTTTGGTGTCTCCGAAATGAGTTCCCCTGTTTTCAATGATATCAAATCTGGGAGAGCACCAGACCTTGAATTCGAGGCTAACGATGTGGCTTATAAAAAGGGATATTATCTTACTGACATGATATATCCACAATGGTCCGTTCTTATTAAGTCCATTTCAAATCCTCCCACGGGTAATCATAAAAGAATATTGTACAAGAGGAAGCACGAAGCACGAAGCAGCAAGGAAAGATGTGGAATGGGCTTTTGGTGTGTTGAAGAAGAAGTGGAAAATGCTTAAAGTTCCTGCTCGAGGGTAGTATAAAAAGGATGTCTAAGATATTATGTATACATGTATCATATTACATAATATGATCATTCGACACAAGCAGCGGGCGATATGTCCTACATGGTTCGAAGATGAGGGCCATCGTGATCACGACCCCTTAAGATCGCATGATGAATCGTTAGTAGTTACTCAGTAGCTAATGGACTCATCAACTCATCTAAACTTAAAATCTGATTTGATCGAACACATTTGGAGAAATCGTCGAAATCATGTCAATCAAGAGAATGAAGACGATAGTGACGATGACGATGAGGAAGACGATGAATATTTTTTATAATGTTTTTAACGTTATTTGAATAATTTACGTAATGTTTTTAATGTTTATTTGAATTTAGTATTGTAATGTTTTTAATTTTAATGAATTTAAATTTGTTGTTTAAAATGTTTGAATTTAAAAGGGAAAAAAAAATCGGTCATTGACTGTGACAACTTGGTCATGTCTAGTTGCCGAAGAGAAAAAGCTAATGTGACATTTAATGACCTGAGTCATGATTGTGTCCAGCCTTAACTTTATGACGAAATAATTATAAATGTGC
The DNA here is from genome assembly GCA_019973895.1 of Chrysanthemum seticuspe. Taxonomy (NCBI): domain Eukaryota; kingdom Viridiplantae; phylum Streptophyta; class Magnoliopsida; order Asterales; family Asteraceae; genus Chrysanthemum; species Chrysanthemum seticuspe. The sequence continues at coordinate 33,032,343 of BPTQ01000005.1, forward strand.
AATGTCTATATATAGAAATGATATCCAAACACCCCACAACAAGGTGCAACAATCTTATCAAGTCTACCAGCTAGCTACAGAATGACATCTAAATATAGAAAGCCCGTGAACGTCAAAAAAACCAGCTCACTTTGCTTACATATGTGTGACATCAACTCCAATAATTTTCCAATATTTAGGCCAACTTTTAAAACCAACTTTTTTACACAAATACGGAGTAATACTGTCATTGACCCTTCAAATCTAAATTTTATATTCATATATCCAAACACACACCTTCATTGGTCTTTCCAACATCTGCATCAAGAAACAACACATTCTTAACAATCTGATGTTTTTTTGTTAACATAGGATTAAGGTTTATGTTCTTGTTATTCAGTCAAACTTCATAAAGGTTTGAACTTTATTCATTTCATATCTGTTGACTTGTATTATGAGTAGGTATATTGCTGAGCTGTCTTTTTTTTTTTTTTTTTTTTTTTTTTTTTTTTTTTTTTTTTTTTTGTGAATTATGGATATTAAGGTGTTTTGAGTAATGGGTATTGTTTATTTTGTTGTTTTATCATATGGGGTTGCTTCAATTGTGAAGAAATTGGATAAAAACTGAGTCTTTATATGCAAATTATGATGGTTGAGCCTGTTATAATAGTTTTAGTATGTTTCTGTAAGTTTTATGGGATTTGAGGTGGTTTTTGGTGATGGGTTTTGTTTAGTTTACTGTTTTGTCATCTGGGGTTGTCTTAATTGTGAAGAAATTGGATAAAGATTAGTCTTCAATATAACCCGCACCAAATGGCTTAGTGGTAAGACACTTGATGTCCCAGTAGTGAGACACTTGTGGGCAACGTTTCTGAGGTTCGAACGTCATTAGGTACACATTTTAGGTGGCCAGGGAAAGGGTTGAAACTGTCACGGAAATACCCCTAAGCCGCGTACATCTTAGTCAAAGGCCGTCCCCGGGTAAACCTCATTCATTTATTGAGTCTTTAATATGTATATCTTGATGGTTCACAAGTACTTTGACAGAATTTTATGGCAATTTGTTGAGGTTTGAATGATGGGTTTGTTTAGTCTCAGGTTTTATGACATTAAGTTTTGAAAGTGAGTGCATCAGTTATAAGTATGTACTGATTTGATCATTTGGTTTTGTGGGTATGAAGAATTATGTTTGCTGATACAGATTCCCGTTGTAGACTTGTATATTTGTGTCTATCATAGGATGTTTAATGTCTGGCCAGTGGCCGATTTTCATTGAGTTGGGGTTATGTTTTCTTTATATTGGGAATACCCGTATGGTTTGTGCAAATAATGGAATGTTGTAAGATTAGGATGAAGTTTGACTATCATTAAGTGTTTAAGCAGGGGGTTTTAGAAATTAAGGGTTTTGACTTTTGTGAATTGTGCTACGGGAATACTAGTTAAATTGTGCTTCTTAGGGGTTGTGTGAATGTGCATTTTGAATATCATTATGTGATATTAAATGATAATTGCCAAAACATTCTTGAAGTTGTCATAATCACTTAATCCAATACTAGTGATAACTAAATAATCACTTTACATGCCCAAATCAACATCCTCTACTTCAGTTTCTCTAGCAATTTTGGGACTTGTCCCTTTTTTTTCACACATGTCACCATCTTAGTTTATTTTGTGTACAGGTTTGAAGGACTACACTCGAGTTCAGCGGTGCAGAATATTTGTGTATTGAAGCACTACATAATTCCTGAATCATCTATGAAACCGTCTGTATTGATATATTTGTATATTACCAAAATGCCATTCCTCTAGTTTTGCTTAATGATGACTTGAAGAAGTTAGCGACGCCCTTGTTATTTTGTATCGATGAGATGAAATAAATATGCTCTTAAATGAAAATGGGAGTGATCGTGTTGAGCTTTTTATTGTTGGTACAATTACAAATCATATTTGCCTCGAGATTTTTACCTTTGAAGGCTTGTGGGACCTATCAAATTAAGACTTCGAGTGACTCAAATAGCAAACTGTTGTATATAAACGGGGTATTAGTAAGCAGAGATTTATTTTGCAAGTCCATCAAGTCGTATCGTACAAACCTTTGTTTCATCAACAGAAATGCTGAGAGTCTTTGCTACGAGGTGGATCATTCTACAGGTACACAATGTATTACAAAACATACGTATATAACTTCTGGTATTCGTTCCATAATAATTTCAACCCTTTGAGCATTTGTCAAATATGTTATATACCCATTGTTGCACACAAGGAAAAGTGTGACCCAATCAACGCCATCATTTTCATGATAACCATGACACATGATTTTATCTCAGTATAAGAAATTTGCAACTTCTGTTCGCTGTCTTATTCTTGAAAACAGAAGTTTATGTGACCCAAGTCAATAACATAATCTTTTAATGACGATAAAGGCAAAAACGTAATTTAACTTTTAGGTCTTTTGGTAAAAGGAAATTTCCTTCCATTGGACGTCCCAAAAAGGTAAGTCTTGCAGTATCTTGGGACAAACGTATGCATAATGAATTGTTTAAACTTTATGACTTATCATTTTGACTTTTTGTCATTTGGATCAGATGGAAGAAGATTTCTACAAAATTTAGTACAAGACCAAACTCTAAAAGGAGAGTTAAACGAGTCAAAGAGAAAAAAAGATGATAAAGATTCGGTTTTTAATACCAAATATTTAGTGATCGGTGGATCTGGTATTGGGGTTTTGATATTATGTTGCAGTGTTTGTTGCCCATGCTTTCATGCTAGAAAGAAAGAAACCCCCCACGTTGTTCTTGGCAAGGAGCCAAATTCAAGTAAGTGAAATTTTATACTATTGATTTATTTTAAATTCCACGAAATCTTGAATTTTCATTTCTAATTATGCATTTGAGGCCTTAACTATGAGTTGGGTAACAGGTCAGAAAAGTTTTTGTTGTTAACAAACATGTCATTTCCTACGAGAAAAGTATACACCCCAACTAATAAGAAATGTATACATCTGAAATCGACCCTTTCAGAAACCACAAAACTTTTCTCGTTAACAAAACTTACGTTATCAACAATCAACATTTTTGGCATTTTGGTTGTGTTAATTTGGATTAATATATATTTTGCAGTGGACTCAACTTCATCTGTAGAAATGAACTCTGTTTCCGAAAAGGTTCCAGCTAGTCCATTGCGTGTTCCACCTAGTCCCAGTAGATTTTCAATGTCTCCAAAACTCGATAGGATTGGATCCGTTCATTTGACTATGAGCCAAGTTGCAAGAGCTACCCAAAATTTTGCACCCTCATTAAAGTTAGGTGAAGGAGGTTTTGGAACCGTATACAAAGCTCAACTACCTGACGGTCAAGTGGTAGCCATTAAAAGAGCAAAAAAGGTAATCATACTTGTGTATAATATAATATTGAGTAAATTTTTTTCCTTTTAAGAAGTATTTTATTGGTCATAATAGTCGGTAGGGAACCGTAGTTGGTATATAACATTAGAGGTGGCAAGATCCGCAACTCACAGGCCCGAATAAGTTTAGGTTGAAACATGTCAGTTTAGAGGAGGTCTGGTTTCATCCACAAAAACTTTCTCCAATTTTTCATAAATATTATAAATAACTGCACAAAATAATTTAAATAAAAGTACTAAAAGGTCATAGCTTTAGTCTATGTACTAACTGTCAGGACCAAATATCTAGATTAGGTTGATGATATTGTGGTGTCGGGTGGTCGACCGGTGGTTGACCGGTGAACCAGCCAAACACACCCATGGTGAGGTTGTGAGACTTGAGAGATTAGAGAGGGAAGAGAGAGTGGTGAGAGAAAATGATAAAACTTTATTATTCAACACACACCCTCTCAAGTACCTATGCTAGTACATCATATGTTGAGAGACCTCTCAACTTATTACAAGGATAGTTCCCCTCCCAACTATAGGCAACATTTTCCTTCCCCTCTCGACTATACAAGTGTCGAGAGGGTAAAGACCTAATCTAGTAAACTATCTGTATTTTTGTGCTCTAACACTAACCTATAGGCATATAGCTCCTTTGGCATGAAAAAAGTGCAAAAAGTTGACTTTTAAGTCAAACATACAAAGTTGTCGACCACCTAATTGCATAGTTAATGTGGTTGATCATATTTTTTATGTTAAAAAAAAAGTGACTACTACACCGGACTATCTAGCAATTGTTAACGCTGGTGTTAATTTTGTATAAAATCCCTACAAAAAAATAAATTTGGCTTGTTTGACCTCATAAGTCAAAGCATGCTCTTTTCTTTTGAACCAAGCGTGAATAGTTTAGGGCAGCCAAAACTGTGAGCTTGTTAGCTTGAAGTCCTATTCGTTTTTTAGTCACTTTTAATGTATATATTCAACATGAAATGAATATGTGATTGTGATGCCTATTTATATATATAAGAAAATGGGATCTACAATATGAAGAATGGATAAAAACCGCACCAAACCAATTAACCCTTAACTGTAAAATATTGTGTAGGAACATTTTGATGCTCTACAAAGTGAATTTAAAAGCGAGGTTGAACTACTTTCGAAAATTGATCATCGTAATCTAGTGAAGCTGCTTGGTTATGTTGATAAAGGAAACGAGCGCCTTATTATTACTGAATATGTACCTAATGGTACACTTAGAGAACATTTGGATGGTAAGTTTTTCAAGTCCATTGGCACCCTCATGACTCCTATCATTTTTGCAAACTTAAAAATTTAGTTGCTTCTTGTTTCAGGTGTTCACGGAAATTTCTTGGACTTTAGTCAACGACTTGAAATTTGCATTGATATTGCTCATGGTTTAACATATCTCCACCTATACGCAGGTAAACCTTAACTGAAAGTTGGAAGATTTTAGTAATCATATGATTCTTATTCAATATATGCTCATCAATACATCCCCTTGTTGGTATAATTTTTCTTGATCTTGTACAGAAAAGCAAATTATCCACCGGGACGTGAAGTCATCCAACATTCTTCTAACCGAGAGACTGAGAGCAAAAGTGGCTGACTTTGGATTCGCAAGGCTTGGTGATGCAGAGACTGATAATACACACGTGGTTACCAAAGTAAGGGGGACAGTGGGTTACCTTGACCCCGAGTATATGAGAACCTATCAACTCACGCCAAAGAGTGACGTGTACTCGTTTGGGGTTCTACTTATAGAAATTCTAACTGGTCGTCGTCCTATTGAGTCAAAGAGATCTCCCGAGGAGAAGGTGACAATAAGATGGGTAAGTTTCTTCTACTTGTGCGTATCAAGCTGTATGTCGTGTATTGATAGATGTATATTGTGCGTTGTTTCTTATACTATTCACAAAAGCATTTTTCCACCTCTGGCGCATGACTATATATAGGTGGTTATTTTCACTTTTTCAGGCATTTGGGAAATACAACGACGGTGACATTATGGCTTTAGTTGACCCTCAAATGAAAGAAGCAGTGGACGGTGAAATCTTTGCAAAGCTGCTCGGTTTAGCTTTCCAATGCGCAGCTCCCACACGAGCAGACCGACCAGACATGAAGGTGGTGGGAGAGCAATTATGGGTTATCAGAATGGACTATCTTAGGCATGGACGAAAAGGGTAAACTTTAGTCTAAACACGAAAAAGCATGAACTTTCGTTTATATCAATCAACTTTTCATGCTTACATGACTTTGTAACATGTGGGTGTGTGCCACTGCCGATGCGTGGTTGGTTTAATGTACGAGTATCTAATGCATGTGTCCTAACATGGTACAAGTAGTAGATGCGTACGACAAACGAGTGGTTTTGTGAGTTCCATTGAAGATGGTTGGATTCGGACTTCATTCGCTGGATAAATTTAATGTTTTATGTTACACGTTACATATTACTTGTACCATGTGTAAATAAAAATGATGTATTATGGTTTTTATATTTGTTAGTACTGATTAACATTTGTTTTCATTTTTATTTCATTTTTATTTTTTATTTTCCTTTTATAATCATGGTTTTCGACTTTTTGGACGACTACTCTATGTGGATGTTCGGATAACTTCAGGAGATATATGCTTGTGTAAAAAGAAGAGTCGTTTGTGCATCAAAACAAAGTTTATAAATAGTCGAACTGTCGTTTTATCATTTTCCTCCACAACCGAATTTGGCTTTTTCCTTGGCTTATTATAAGGCTCGATTCGATCAAAACTTTTGTATCAGTAGATGATTGCCTTGCCTATGGGTTCTTTGGTTCGCTTCAAAGCAATGGCTTTCACATAGACACAAAGATTTTTCAAACAAGTCACAAAATTTAAGTCCATCAAAGATTTTTCAACCAAAGTACTCAGTGAATTAAGGGTGGTGGCAATGGTGCAAGGTATGGCTCGGTATGAGCTCATACCGTGCGGCAACACCATTACCTCGAGTGAGGTCCAATCGGTATACATTGCCGAATCGGTTTGAGAAAGGTGAGCAAAATATAGCCGTTGAGTGATGAGTGAGGTATGAAATCATGGTTGCCACTAGAAAAGTATGATGATGTATGAGATTAGGTGGAATGATATTATTGGTGGGTGGTGAGGTATGGATGTCATGAATGCCACCACCCTAAAAGAAGAGAGACCTTTCAGTGCAATGAAGTTACGTAGCAGAAAGAATAGATTCCTAACACGAGAGTGTAAAGTAGGGGTGAGCATCGGGCCGGAACCGACCTGTCCCGACCCGATCCCGACTAGTCCCGAAAACGACTAGCCGGAAAACCAAAACCGACTCCCGACCCGTTTGAGCTTGGTTCGGTTTTGGGACGTTCAGGACTAGTCGGGATCGGGACAGTTTTCGGGAGTCGGTCGGTTTTGCTCACCCCTAGTGTAAAGAATCAAGAAAGAAGCCCAAACACCACAAATCACCAACAAAATCAAGATCTTCAAATCAACAAAATTAGGGTTTCTGAAACCCTAACCAATTGAATCAAGAACCACAAGATTCACACTCTAAACAACACGACCGTTCAGATAACAACCCCAATCGATCAATTACACCACTAGATCAAGAAATCCCCAAATTTCTCGAAACCCTAAAAACCTAAAAACAACCAAGAGCCACCGGAGATCAAAGTCGTGGCTCTGTAGCCATGTAAAAACTATCAATCTCAACACAGAACACAACAACAACACGTATAAATCACCCAACCAATCTCCCTTTGGTGATATTCTTTTATTACTCGAAGATTAAGAAGATAAGTCCATAATTGTGTGCTTACCAAACAAATACGAAAAGAAATCAGATAACCCCTTTAAGAAGGATTCTATCTATCTCACTACAAAGATCAGTAAAAGAATCTCACTACAAAACACTCAGAAAGTACCTAACAATGATCAAGATGATCAAACTAACATCAGACTTGAGAATACCAGACTTGGGAGAATAACAAATTGTGAGTGAAAGATTATAACTCAATGAGCAAACTCTGGATCCGACTTTGCTAACTAGCCTTTGTAGTTATAACAAGTATGAGTTTGACCAAATAACAAAGACAAATTAGTTATTTCAACAGTATTATTAAATTCAATTAAAATTAATATGGTAAACTCGATCAAAAAATTTCTATCTACTTTTAATAATGAATAATTGAATTGAGACATTTCAAAATAACAATGGTGACTATTTATTTGAGACGGAGAGCTTTAAAATATTAATCCAAAAAAGTAATATAAATCATGCAATTTTTTTTTTTCAATTATTTATTTATTTATTTATTTTAAACAGAATCATGCAACTTTCTAATCAGTCGATTTTTATATTCAATTTAAATAAAAAAAAAGTGTAATATTTTCTGGTGCGTACTTTTAAAAAAAGCCTAGATTACTTTATTTCAAATAATAAATAATCTCTTCAATTTGAAGAAAAGGCCAAATGGCACATCACCACCTATCGGCGTGGCATATCGAAATGTAACAAGTCAAATAAGTCCCTGTCGGCAAACCGCATCGTGTTCGGTCAAGACACACACACGGCTTTCAATATTATTTAAATTTAATAATTGCTATGTACATAACTAGAAATAAAGGCTCGTTTAATTTATGCTTATTTAGTAATTTAAGTTTGAAAATGACGTTTTCTCTTTGTATCAACTTTGGTTATGCCTTTAATTCGGTATCAGGATATCCGCGTGATGCGGCGGCGGGTATTATGTGATTAAACTTTTAGCAAATAAATATTATTTTGTTTTGAGTTGCTGAATTTCAGATTTATGTTTTAGAAGCTTAATTAGATTGTACATTGTGGTTAAATAGTCGTATATTTTAATGTAGTGGTGTATTAAATTGTATGAGTTGAATAATGTATTTTTAGTTTTATTTGTGTTTCGAGTACTTGTAAATTATACTTTTTTACTTGTATTTGCTTAAAAATATTGTATTTGTACATTGTGCTTAGATACGTGTATATATTGGTAAAAGGATGTTTTAAATTATGTAAGAAATAGTGTTTTTATAGTTTGATTTGTGCTTTACATACTTGTAAATTATGTTTTTGACTTGTATTTGCTTAAAATTTATTTTAAAAAGTCTTAAAAATTAAATATGAGAGAAATATATAAATGATTTATAAGTAATATTGATATAAACGATAAGCTAATAAACTAGGGGTGTTTGGTTTGTCGAGAGACTCACTATGGTTTTCAGAATAGGTATGAGTTTTGTAAGCTCTTTTTAATGGGTTTAGATTATGTCTAGTTTAACACGTCTCATACTCATTTTTATAAATCAAACACTTCATTTTTATTGAAATTCATTCCATCATTGCTATACCCATAAACCAAACACCCTTTAAAAAAAGGTTTAAATGCGCAATTTAGTCATGACGATTTGAGATATTTCGTCAACAATTAAGTTTAAACTTCACAAACAACAATTAGGAGTTAACTTTGAGGCGTATATTTATTTAGCACAAACGTTTGTTTGTAAAATTGAATAATAAATGCTAATATTACCGGATTTAATCTCAACTCTCACTTATTTACAGAAAACAACTATTATTATATGAGGTTCTTAGAAATAATCACACAAAACGAACGAACATCTTGTTATAGTTGTGCGCCGAACCAACCTTTTTACCTTTGTATAAAAATGAGATTATTAATTCCTCAAGATCTTAACAAAACCAATGACTATCACTACATTCTTCTACATTTTATACTATCTACTTATCTTTTTATCAATACAAAAATTTAACGATTTTCACTCATTATTTATTTTCATATAAGTCTTCATTTATTTCATTTATCATATTTTTGTAAGTAAAATAATAAGTAACAATATTTAGTAACAAAAAAATATCATTTCCACACACGTTAATCAGTTATTTGGTTAAAATTTCAAGAGCATAAGGTACGATGCATTTTTCTCTTATTGCGCGAGCCAACCACATCCCTTCTCGCGTCATAGTTCCTCGCGTTGTCACCACCGGCCATGTTATTATTATTATTATTATTATTATTATTATTATTATTATTATTATTATTATTATTATTATTATTATTTTTTATCAAATTCGAACAGATGAAAGAGGGTGTTTATTAAAAATGTAAGGCTCAAACAGTGTATTATAACTTGAGTGATGAGGAATCATATTTGTGGGTTCAGTTATAAAGCTGGGTGTAATATGACTTCACTTGATCGAGTCTTTGCCTATGTGGCACCCAACGAGTCTAGTCCTCTTTATTACACTTGTGATACACGACTCGGTCGTCTAGGCAAGAAAATGAGAAGTGGGTCAGTCAGGGGACCTACTTGTATGCATGTTTGTGTGAATGATTTTTACTCTAAGTGTATTTTTGCGAGGTATATTTTTTGTGATGTGAGTCGTCTTATTACAATAAGTTGGTCATAAAGTAGTTTAGTAGAGAAAACGTTGATATAAAAGGTCACCGTTGTTACCACCTGAATACTACATCCACTCACAAAATCCACACAAATCGAGATGTCACCTACTGATCAGGTAGGACGGAGTGGACGAAATTTTCACCATCGAGTACTTGAACCCGCTAGGCTACACCATTCCCACCCCTTAGGGTACTTGAAAATTTGGAACAAATCAAGTTCAGAACCAGAATGTTTTAAGCTTTGTTCTTTTTTTTTTTTTTTTTTTTTTTGTCTTTTTATGTTAGGGTAGTATTGGGGTAGTTTTGAGTTGGAAGGTTTTTATTGGATAGAGGTGATGTGGCACCCCCAGGGTATTAGGGTATTCGGGTTCCACTCCACCCTCCCTCAATGAATGACACTTTAGCATGTGAGTGATTTATGTCGATTTTGTGAACGGATGTAACATCCTCTTTAAATTTTGAGTTATCGTGTCAAAATTTGACAGTTTACTTTTTGCTAATCACGCAACTTAAATTAGACAAATACTCCGTAGAAAATAGTTTGAAACTTTACACGCTGCTTAATCATCTTACAAAACCCAAAATCTTAGCTTCACTCACAAACCACCAAAACCGCACCCTTTTTCTCTCTCACACACTAAAAATTATCAACCAAACAACCAAAAACCCCACATCTTTTTGGATGCTACTGTGTCTGAAATTTTAGCTTCTTCAAATAAAACCTATCCAACTTTTTATTATAAAAACTGTTAGAAAGTTAGTTAGTTAGTTGGAAGGATAAAAAAAAATGTCGTTTGTTGGAGGATTGGTGCTGGGGGTAGTAGTAGGGATAAGTTTGATTGTTGTGTTTGTTAAGTCTGAGAATGCCAGATCCGTTCGTCGTTCTGCTCTTGTAAGTTTCTATTTTTTTTATTTTAGTTTGGGAATTTTGTGTTTTATATGAATTAATTTGTTTAGGTTTATAGCTGTTTGTTTTATAAAAGCGTTTGGTAACGTAGCTGTAGTTGTAGCTGTAATTATAAAGTTTGAAATGACGTTAAGGTAAACACTATTTTTATTAGCCTTTTGTATGTTTGATTTATCATATTATTTTGTTTAGGTTTATAGCGGTATAAAAGCGTTTAGTAACATAGTTGTATAGGTAGTTGTAATCGTAAAGTGTGAATTGACGTATAGGTAAACACTATTTTTATTAGCCTTTTTTATGTTTGTAGATTAGCTTGTTTAAGTTAGCGAAATAACGGTAGCGGTTTGTTTTATAAAGGCGTTTGGTAACATAGGTAGGTAGCTGTAATTATAAAGTGTGAAGTGATGTAAAGTTTGATTTATTATAGATTATTTTGTTTAGGTTTAGCTTACTAGTTAAAAGTGTTTGGTGACATAGATGTAATAGGGTAGGGATGTACTCAGAAGAAAACTTGAAATGAGAAGGGTGAAAACTAACTATAACTACACATTTGAGATATGTCAACTTGAATTAGATGCATCTCTATTCATTTAGATGCATCCAATTAGTTTCGAAAGAAGTGAAAACGATGCAAAGTAGTACTAGCAACAAATTTGACCCGCAAGGGACGAAAAATACATAAGATTCGCATAACTTGATGAAATGCATCTAATATATGTATATGCATCTAATTTTTTTTGCTAAAAAATATGTTGTGGTGCATCTAAAAGATTAGGGTTGCATCTAATTCAATGGATCTAGTGAGAAGATTTATTCAAATGAGAAGAGTGAGAAATAATTGTAGCCACATATTTTAAATAAGGAAAAATAAATAATAGGGAGATGCATCTATTTTCATGGATGCATCTAATATTTGTGGTTGTGGTTTCTTCTCATTCTTCTCATCTTAATTACATTTCTCATTTGATCCTACCTTGCATCTCTAATGTGTGGTCATAATTATTTCTTATCCTTCTCATTTTAAGATTTCTTCTCATTTGATCCTAAGTCAGATGTAATAGTAATTATAAAGTGTGAAATGATGTAAAGATAAACGGTTATTTTATTAGTGTTTTGAATAGGATTGATTACATGAAACTCAAAGGTGAATGCTCGGCAAACAAACATTATAATCTAAATGCTGCAAAAATCTTGTTGGTAAACACGACCTATGCTAAAGTGGTCAGATAGGGTTTGAGTTGTGTAATTGTGTGTTTTACTATACGTTTGTAGATTAGTTGGATTCGTATAGAGTAGTTTGTTTAGGTTTAGCTTAGCTACTAGTAGTAGTAGCTTTTTGTTTTATAAAAGCGTTTGGTAACATAGATCTAATACAAAAGTAATTATAAAGTGTAAAATGACGTGAAGCTAAACGCCTTATTTGTCAGGGTTTAAAATTGGAGCGTTTAAACAAAATTAAAAAGCTAAACGGTTGTTGCCAAACACAAGCTATGTTAAAGTGGTTGGATAGGGTTTGATTCATATATTAATATGTTTAGGTTTGCATTAGCTTTCACGCATAAGTGTATATGTGTGTGTGTTTTTATGGATAGGGTTTGAATTGTGTAAACCAGAGTTAAGATGTTACACATTGTATAAGTGAAACATTTAAATTTTTATCATAGAAGGTATGCTTAAGCCTTAGGCCATGTGCGTGTGTGTTTGTGTGTGTGATTTGACTTTGTTGAAGTTGATTTGACTTGGGGTATCGAGATAGGTTAGGCGTAAGAAACTTTGAACCACATTTTATGTTTATGCGTGTATGTGTGAGTCTAAGCTTACAACTTTTATCACGCACAAACACATTACAATGTGCTCTTGGTTTGATAGTAAGGTTGTGACTTGTGAATATCTAATCTGTTGGTCAGGGGTTCGATTTGCATTAATAAATAGTTAAATACACACGCACACGCATCTTTTAACTAACCTCAAAATGTTTGATATATAAGATAGAAGGTATTCTAACCTTGTGTGTATGTGTGAGATTTAACTTGGTTGAAGTTGATTTGAGCTTAATTATATGGGAGGAGCTGAGGGGCTACATGTGCTTAAGATAGGTCGGGCGTAAGAAACTTTGAACTCTATTCTACTTTTATTTGTATAGGTGTAAATCTAATCTTTGGACCTATATCATTCACAGTCACACACCCACACACATTACAGAGTAAATTACACGCATGCTCCCTGAACTTGTGATTTCATATATGATCCTTAAATGTTCCCTGAGCTTATGATTCCGTACGTGATCCTTAATTATCGGAATTTATGCCAAATTCTCCGGCATTTCTTAAAGTCGGTGGTCCAAACACCGTAAAATTTAGTCATAATATCTTTACCCACCTTTCAACCTATGTGATCCTTATTAACGCTCCGTTCTCGAGAAAAAAAAAGAATGAAAGTGAAAGAAAGAGGAAGTAAAGTAAGAGGAGAGGAAGTAAAGTGACTTTCACCCCAAAAGTGGAGTGAAAGTTTTATAACTAAAATATCACCACTTTACTTCACTTTACCTCACTTTACTTCCTAAAAAAAACTGGAGAACACAAACTTCCTCGCTTTCACTTTACTTCCTAAAAAAAACTGGAGAACACAAACTTCCTCGCTTTCACTTTACTTCACTTTACCTCACTTTACTTCCTTATTAACCCACCTTTCAACCTATAAACCCTGCCTTAATATCTTTACCCATCCAATCACCTGATCAACCTACCTCCACTCAGACGCTGTTTCTTTTTCCGCTGTTCATCATTTTGCCCACCATTGTACATTCTCTTCCGTGTGATGTAACTTCATTGATGCAACTCAGAATCAAATTCAATCTGAAACCCCGATATAAAAATCAAAACAACAGCAATAACAAGAATACCCAGTCCCACTGTGCTGGGTACTGGAGGTATGATGTAGATAGGCGTACCCCTACCCAAGGCTCTATTATGTGTAACCATGTGTGTAATTTGTTCGATTTTGAACTGATATAAGTGCAAAAGAACACATATTCAGTTTGCAAATTTCTAAATATGTATAATAAAACATGCTCAAATATTCTTAACTGTTTAGTTGAATATGATTTAGAATGATATTTGCTGGATTGTTTCCCTTTGTCTCTTTAGGGACGTGTTAATAAAGTTCGGCTTTTAAAAAAAAATAGATTGATATGAGGTGATGGATGGATGTGCACTTAGAAACGTTACATGTTAAAAAATACACTTCACATGTATATTTACTATCTATAAATGTAATTAATCTTTGGGTTAAATTATGTGATAAAGGCGACAACGATTGCGGCTTTTGCTAGAATGACAGTTGAAGATTCAAAAAAGTTGCTTGCCCCTGAATTCTACCCTTCTTGGGTTGTTTTCTCACAGAGACAGAAGGTGAGTTTTTTTATTCTTCCTGCTTATTCACTTTTACTCGGTTATTTTTATTTCTTGGGACTTATTGTTCTGCTTATTTTTTCAGTTGACCTGGCTTAATACTCATCTCACAAAGATCTGGCCCTATGTTGACGAGGTCAGTTTAGCAAGGCTTGTTTGTATTCGGTTCCTTATTTATCGGCTTTGTTATGTAGTGAATGTCTATTTTTTTTTTTTTGAATTGCAAACTTAGCTTACACCGTGTCTCAGTTGGGACTTGAACCCACAACCATTTGGTTGATGGGACAACTATGTCTATGATACACCTTGGATACTGATGTGCTTGAAATAGTGTGTGAAAAATCTGGATATCTAAGGGAGTAATAGATGATCAAATACAGTACTGATTATTCAAATATGATTATATGGCATGCAGCTTATTATGTGGTTTTTGATGGTTCTTTAGGCGGCATCTGAGCTTATAAAGGCTAATTTGGAGCCAGTTCTTGAACAATACAGACCAATGGTACTGTCTTCTTTGTCATTTTCGAAGTTTACACTTGGCACGGTCGCTCCACAGTTTACAGGTTAGTCTTATGACATTTTTAACCAATCCTTTCTTTCATTTGTTTTTGTGTTTAGCCGATACTTTGATTCGTCTTACTGAGTTACTGGTTATGTAACATGATCTGCTAGTTTAAGAAAATCTCACATATTCATGTTTTGCTATTTAGGAGTTTCTATTATCGAAGATAATTGTGAAGGAATAACTATGGAGTTAGAGATGAATTGGGATGGGAACCCTAGTATAATACTTGATATCAAGACCCGACTTGGTGTTGGATTGCCGGTGCAGGTAATTCAGTTTGCCTAGTCTTTTTGTGATACACATTCAAAATCTTATCCATGAAGCATCTTTTCTCTGGCAATACAAATTATAAGCTCTTAGATGTATTTTTAAATTAATTGTTTCAATTTGAAGTTGTAATAAGCATATTTACATTGTCTGGCATGGTTGATTATGATTGTGTTTTCTGACCAGTTATTGTCAATATAATGAGATTTGGACAAAAGGGGTAAAATTTTTTCAAGAAAACCGAGTGTCGAGGGTAATTGTAAAATTACCTAAGCATCTCTAACTGCGGTTTTGTTTATCCAATTCCGAGCTTGATTAAGTGTTGATAATCAACATGATTGTTAATGCCGCCAATATGCTATTATATCCCTTCACAAGTTGAAATTTTGTGTTGCTGATATAGAATTCTATAATATGTGGAGTGATCGAAAATCAACATGTTTTTTTTTTCCTCGTGATATATCCAAGGGGCACAAACTAAATACAAACTTGACAATCTTATGCTCTTTTACAGGTGAAGAATATTGCGTTTACTGGTGTTTTTAGGTTGATATTTAAACCCCTAGTTCCCGAGTTCCCTTGTTTTGGAGCTGTATCATTTTCTTTGAGACAAAAGGTACATCATTTTTTCCTCTTTAAGTTTTCCCTAATAGTTATGCATCCTATGGATATAGTAAATCATTTTGTTTTTATTCTAATTTTTGCAGAAACAAATGGATTTTACTCTGAAAGTAGTTGGTGGTGACATTTCAGCTATTCCTGGCGTTGCTGATGCCCTTGAGGTGTGTACATATTATGTATTTTTTTCATTACATTATCTCTGACTCTTTTGTAATTCTAATATGAGATGCAAATTGTATAAGTATCTTATAACTTACATGTTGAGGTTCCGTTTAATTGATCATTATTCACCGGCCTTCATTTTATGGTTCTCGTATTCAGTTCCTGCACAACTCACATCCAGTAAACCAGACCTACAATTACTTTCTAATTTCTTATAGTGGTAATCTGGACCCTTTTGCTTAGGATGGGCTATTGTGGGTCTTGTTTTACCCAATGTATTTAACACGCTCATCTTGCTACCTAATGTTTCCTCACACTATATAGATGGGATCCCGGACAAAAAATT
Source organism: Chrysanthemum seticuspe (assembly GCA_019973895.1). Lineage (NCBI taxonomy): Eukaryota > Viridiplantae > Streptophyta > Magnoliopsida > Asterales > Asteraceae > Chrysanthemum > Chrysanthemum seticuspe. Next base: position 33,048,445 of record BPTQ01000005.1, read on the forward strand.
ATGAACAAGCCTAAGATTTCTTTGTTGCAACTCCTTAATATCATTTTTATGCATTTGCTTAGAAAACTTATTTTGTTTATGCAGAGTACCATACGCGATGCTGTTGAGGATTCAATCACCTGGCCGGTTCGAAAAGTTATTCCCATTTTGCCTGGGGATTACAGGTACATGTTGCAACTTGCAAGCTTAGAAGCTTCAATTTTAACCCATTTACTTATGAATTGGTCAGCTCAGAATTTATTTTCAATTGGTCAAATGGGTTGAGGGTCAACCTAAGTCACCCAACCCATAGTGGCCCATACCAAATACATATCTGTTTTGACTTGTTTTATGCAAATCTGATGAAAAAAGTTATTAGTGATTTAGTAAAATTATACAAACAAAACATGATGACTTTATCTGACATATGATGTTTCTTATCATTAGTGACCTTGAACTAAAGCCCGTGGGAACATTGGAGGTGAAACTTGTTCAAGCGCAGGGTTTAACAAATAAAGACATTATTGGAAAATCTGATCCTTTTGCTAAGTTATATATCCGTCCCTTGCGTAATACTACGAAAACTAGTAAAGTTATTGTAAGTTATCTCTGTCCTATACACATTTTTCTCGTTTTTTTTATATATAAAGATAAGTTAACTTCTCTCTGTTACTATATCTTCAGAACAACGACTTGAATCCAATCTGGAATGAACATTTTGAATTTGTAGTCGAAGACGTATCCACACAACACTTGACAGTAAAAATATATGATGATGAAGGGCTCCAAGCAGCTGAACTCCTTGGATGTGCTCAAGTACAGTTGAGTGCACTCGAACCTGGCAAAGTGAAGGACGTATGGATCAAGTTGGTTAAAGATTTGGATATCCAGAGAGATAATAAAGATCGAGGGAAGGTGAGCACTCTCCATTATTGTCCTCAATAGCAACCATGACAATACGATTATGAAATGTGAAGGTGGAAAAGTGTGTTGGTCGGACAAGTTTATTATTTAGATTCTTATTTGTTGCAATGTCTTCTAGGTGCACCTGGAGCTACTATATTGCCCATATGGCATGGACAATGCGTTTACAAACCCGTTTACTTCCAACTTCACAATGACATCCCTAGAAAAGGCTCTTAAAAGTGGAGAGGAAAATGGCGATTTAGGAAGTAAAAAGAAAACTGTAATTATAAGAGGAGTTCTTTCCGTTACTGTTATATCTGCTGAAGACTTGCCGGCTACAGATCTTTTGGGAAAATCTGATCCTTTTGTTGTGCTCACTATGAAGAAAACCGGGATGAAAAACAGTACAAGGGTACTTGCACCTCTTTATTGAGCAAACCTGTGAATATTATATGCATCTCTGTTTTAAACCGATTGCCAGATTATCTTTGTTTTTATAAAGTTATTACATGTATGTAGGTTGTGAACGAGAATTTGAACCCGGTTTGGAATCAGACTTTTGACTTTGTTGTCGAGGATGGGTTGCACGATATGCTTATTGTAGAAGTATATGATCATGATACATTTGGGAAGGTACATACATATTTCCATTTTTCCCCGGTCAATAATATATTTTTTTATACTGATCGTTAGAGGTGGCAATTTTGAACCATCTACTTATGTTGGGGTGGATATGGGTTGTATGTTATTCAAATGGGGTCAATTAAAGAAATAAGCAAGAAAAGAAAGTAGGTTAAATGGGTCAAAGGGACTGGAAGTTGCCTAAACGGTATATCTTATATTCTTATGTGCAAATTGGAGGTTTTTATGCGTAAAAAATACATTTTAGGGACTTTTTACCGTTTACTCTTGAGCTATTTTTTAACATCATCCGTTTGACCCATTGAAGAAAAACATTAACCCGAAGGGAAGAGTTGATAAGTAAATGGGTGAAAATTGCAACCTCTAGTAATGTACAAGCATGTGAATGGCTGAATCCTTAGTAAAATATTTTGAACGGTTTTAAAACTGTTTATGTGCAGGAGTATATTGGAAGATGTATTTTGACACTAACAAGGGTCATAATGGAAGGAGAATATAAAGAGTGTTTTGTACTTGATGGTGCTAAATCCGGCAAACTTCATTTAAACCTCAAATGGATGGCCCAACCAATTTACCGTGATACTTAATGGTTGCCGAAAAGCAAGAGGTACACATGATGTACATAATCTTTGTGATTTTTGTGGTACAAACAAAGATTATTTATGTAGAGTTTGAAGATAATAAGGGCGTACATTTGTTGAGTAGCAGGATTTTTTGGTTTTGTATCGTACTTATGACCTCTGTATCTTATGCAGTTATTGTTTTCGATCAATTACAAAATATTACACTTCTCACTACAAAATATTACACTTCTGTGAGGTATGGACATAATTGTGTTCTATAATTTCTACAGGTATTTCTTCAAACGATGTTTTCAATGTTTGTTTCCTGTAATTATTAGCATCTTTCTATAAGTAGTTGAAGCCGATAGTGTTTAATGACTTTACGATGCTAAACACCATCAGAATCAGTGTATCCAAACAATTAAACACATAAAAACATGCTTATTAACACTCAATCTACAAAAGATGGATTAGGATGCAAACCGATGCTCATCCAATCCGACTTTGTTGTAATGTTTCAGAAAGACGCCTATTAGAAATCTGAGAATAGAAAAGCACCTGGAGACAATCGTTTTTGGATCAAATCGGAGATTGGTTTTGTTGAAGATCAGGCCATCAGGGGACGTTGCTCTTATTATTGTTCTGATCCAACAAGATGACATAATAGTCAGCCGGAAAGTTGCATGGGATGTAACAAATTCTGCTCTTTCCTCAAAACCTGGATGACTGATTCTCTTGTATTATTGGAAAGTTTTAAGAGTGTTTGGGATTGTGTTTTAAAACCATATCACTTTTATGGTATTTAAAACCATACCATTGACCCCTAAAGGTGTTTTTCCATCCAAACACTCTTGACCACTAAAGGTGTTTGATATTGCATTTTGAAAGAGATTATGCGATCCAAAAATGATCAATCATAGATTAACTAGTAGATGGATAGGTTTACCCAGGTTATCCAAGACACCCGAGTCTTTGACTCAGATGCGTGGCCTTACTAAGGTATTTCCATGACCGTTTCCGACCTTTTCCCAAACCACCCCAAAAATGTGTACCTTGTGAGATTTGAACTTGAGACCTGTTGCTAGAACATCACAGTGTAACCATTTCGGCTCTTTGGTGATGGTTTTCACATTATTTGGAAGCAAAACTAAAAGAACAGTGTAGAATTTTGATCAAGAAAACAACACCCAATATTTACATTAGTTATATACAATCCAACGTTCCGACCCACACAATAAAGAATGATAACAAACAGACTAAAGTTTTTGAATTCCAAATCGCCTTTTATACATTTGCAACTACAATCATAACTAAAAGTGGCACACCAACTTCATAAAAAGGTTCTAAAACACCCTAAAATTCAGACACACCAAAGCTTCTTCGAGCTCAAAGAATGGTAGGTAATAATATCTCTATAGTTAAATACATTCAGCTAAATTAAACTTGAAAACGATTGCGTTAAAACATAGGGCACATCAGCCAGGGGCCCACGTTGACCTGCCAAGTCATGGATATCCCTCACTATGTCAAACACTGCCTCTGGTTGAGCCAACTTGAGGGCGTTTTCAGACATTTTCTTGAGCTCGTCTGCATTTGTGCTGAACCATCCAGCCACAATCCGAGCTGTCTCCTTTGGGCTTCGGGTGAACACACCCGCACCATTGCCTACCACATATGGGACGTTTCCCTTTTCCTGTTGGTTCAAAATGCAATATTATAAATAACAGTTTGGACAGTTGGTTAAAACTCGTATAAAAAAAGGTTGCAATTTATGGATTATGAGTCGATTCTTGTTGTGTTTTATCCCAAACTGGTCGAATAAAAAAACCGGAAAAACCCTAAGTTCTAAATATGAAGAGTCTGATATTCTTTAATACATGTAGCAATATATAAATGTAGAATTTACATACTTGTCCCGGAATATAGTCATTAAGGATGATAGGAAGTCCTCTAATCAACGCCTCAGCGATCGTTCCAGGACCCGCCTACAAGATTGAGTGATAATATGGTTAGAATATACGCAAGAAGCAATAATGCAGAATCAATACCCCACCAATAATGTAGAATCAATACCCCTAAATTTCAAACTTTTTGAAGCCACGATTCACGAACTCGTGAATTTACCATATGGGATTTATCATTTATGCAACTACAAACTAGTCCGGTCTAACGAAAAATACAGGGAAAATATCTTACCTTGGTTATAATGCAGTCACAAGCACCCATCCATTTCTGCATTTGCGTCTCAAATCCTCTAATCTGTGAAAGAAAAAACCACGGATTTTATTCATCATAGGTTAATCGATCATTACAGATAAAAGAAAGCCTGAATCCATCCATCATAAGTAAATCTTTCAAGATTGCCACATCTAGCAGTATAATCTTTTTTACCTTTACAGGGATATTCCACTCTAAAGACTCGAGAGAAGAAGCTAAAGCCTTGTTTCGACCACATATCACTACCATTTGTCCCAATGGCTTCCCTGTTTCTTTATCAAATAAAGATTCTGCAAGAGCCTTTGCTGTTTTCTTTACGGGTCCCATTCCTTCACCACCTCCCATTAACAAAACAGCAGGCAATACCGGATCCAGTTCTAGCTCTACTCGCAAGTCATCCTGTAAAAAAAACCCATGAAAACTTGAACTGCCATAAAAAAAATGGGATAATTGCATAAATAATAGTAACAATTAGTGGTCAAGTTTCTATTTCAATCAACCATATTTTTTAATTCAACTTTATATTTTAAAAATCTTTTGTAGCCAAACAAAAACTTAGATTTGACCAAAGTAGGTACCTTTTTATGCAATTTGTCCTAAAAAAACTAAGAAAGAAGTAGTAACCTTGTTGAGAACAGCACGAGCGAAAGAGGGTCGAACAGGCAATCCAAAAACACGTACTTGGTTTTCTTCAAGACGGTCTAACAAAGCCCTCTTCGATACTTCTTCCGAAGGGCAGTAGCATCTTTTAACCCCTGGGTGAAACCTGGTTAAACCAACAAGAATATGAATATATTTTTTCGGATAGATACGGTAATAAAGTGTAACTATAACAGGAAGCTAATTATGACTTTACCATGTCCGGTGGCATGTATTAAGATCTGTAATCACGGTCACAAAGATGACTTTCTTTTGTAATCCTTGCCATTTAAGTACCCATAAAGGAATATGTTGCATAAGAGGGTGAACACTGATGATAATGTCTGGCTTGTACTCCATTAAACCAGCCTCAACCTCCCTTCAATTCAAGATTTTGCCATATAAAAATAGAAGTCAGCAAACACAATAAATATTATGGAAATAGGTCAATACAGGTTTCATTCAAAGCGGATATTTTTTACGAGTGTCAAAACAGGTTAGTAACAGACACTTTATATCCAAACTATTTGAATTTATATATAAAAATAGTGTATTAAACATGATTAGAATAAGTTTATTTCGATCAAGCAATTTATAAGATTTATGCTAAGTAAAATTCAAATGCCTTACGACTCGTCCGACCCGTTTCTTTTTAGTTAAATCTTATAACTTGACCCATTTGACCGTTAGACATAAAACATAACCCATTTCTAGGTAAAAGTATTGAAACTGTGACATCTACTTATCAAGTATCCTGTACTACCACAAAAAAAATTGTAACATTTAACGACCATTTCACATCTTTTAGACTAAATAAAATGACATTATGCCTAAGAACCATCAGCAACAAAAAGATAAAAATTTTAGTGTGTTTATTGATGATGACAACAGGTGGTAAGGGTGTTTAGATTACTCATCATGTGAAGACAATAACTAAGTTGCTAAAATACATTATATTTAGGGAAAGAGTCATGGGATGAGGCTAAATCATACTTGGCGTAAAAGGCGGCGATGGCAGCAAGATAAACACCATGTATCCATCGAGGCGAAGTTCCATGAAACGCTACGCTCCAAAGTTGAACGTGTTTAACCATGAATTTGTACTGATTTTCCATGTCGTTTAATGGCCAACCCGTGTATTCTTTCCAAACATCCTTCACAAATATCTATGAAACCCAAGTGAGTACTGTTAAAATCATGAAAACAAGATTTACAAGAGTATGAAAGTGACATTTCTTTGGATTTAGAAAAGATCACAGCACACACAAACCTTAGACTAAGTCAAGAACCAAAGACCAACTATTCTAAAGTGAATCAATTTCTAATCTTAAAAAGTGCCTAGAGCTATGGACCATGGCATGAATCAATTTCTAATCTTAAAAAGTTCCTAGAGCTATGGACCATGGCATGTGTTTGGTTGGGATATATTTTCACTCCTAAAAAAATGATGTCACTTTATTGCGTTTCTTGTTGGTGAAAAAGATTATGTCGATAAGACTTTTAAAAACATACACGGTTCTACTTTTTCCGATTAATTACTTTGAGCAAGTTTAACCAAAAAGCTAATGATTTCAATAACAATCTAGAAAACTGGATGCTTTAACTAACAATTTTCAACGCTAATGAAATTCGAACATTCCACTGAATACTACATGTGAACTACATAGATATCGACACAAAAAGTGAAAGAAACTCGTACCCTGTACTCATCACCAAATTCCATCTTAAAAGCATCACGAATCGCCTCAGCAGAAGCCCGGTGACCACCACCCGTATCACTCATCAAAATAAGCACATTCTTAGCTCTATCAGCACCAAGCTGCACCATTTCCATGGTGTCGCCTTCCTCATGAATTTCATATCTCAATCTTTTCTGCCCATTACTACTCCCACCACCAAAACCATATACTCCAACTCTTTCAAACACCGCTTTTAACGAATTTTTCGGCGAAGCTACCATCATCACCATATCTCACACCACCACCACCACCACCTATATATACACAAAACTATATGTATATATATCTTTTCTCCAAGAAAACCAAAACCCTTTAATATTTTTAAATTCCAAAACAAACCAAGAAGTTAAAAAATGTAAAGATCAAATCTTTATATATCTTTAATTCAAGAAAACAAAAACCCTTAAATATTTTTAAATTCCAAAACAAACCAAGAAGTGAAAAAATGTAAAGATCAAATCTTTATATATCTTTTTTCCAAGAAAACAAAAACCCTTAAATATTTTTATGTTTCAAAACAAACCCACAAAGGAAAACAAAAAATATGACTAAAGTTTTATATAGTTCCTTATAAAAAACCTATATTTCAAGAAACACGCAACAGAGACATAAACTTAAAATATCTTCTTAAATGCTGAATATTCCAAGAAACTAACAACGACCCACTTGTTAAAAACTTGAACCAAACTTAACCCACCGGAGAAAATATTTTCCGGCGAAAAAAAATATCTTCCGGTGAAAGTGTGTGCTGACAGTGAAAGAGACAGGAAAAAATGGTTGGTTTTTTATAATGGTTAAATAGTGACGAATGAGAGAGGGTTTATGCTGGAATGATACCGTTTTGTTGTTGTTGTTTGAGGATTTGAAGATGAGTTTATGGCCGTACGATTTGGGGTTTGAGTTCCGAATGTTCCATAGTTTAGATTCGGATCTTTTGTTAGTTGTTTATTTGTTGTTTCTTTGCTTCATTTTCATTGGTTAAGAAGTTATTTGTAGTTAGGTCCTTGTAGAATATAAAAAGTTATGGGGTGATCCTTTAAACATAATAAGGCTATATGTAACAAGGAGACCTTAAGACTGCTTTCACCATCGTCACATAAGCGACACATCAGTTTTCTCTCTCTACGATCAATTTAGTGTAATAAGACAACCAACTTCACTACCAAAACAAAACCTACTTAAACACAAATATTCCCTACCAAAACATACACACGCACACAAAAACAAACACTACACGACTCGCTTGTCTACAAGACCGAGTCTTGCATTTTTTAACTTGAAGACACATCATGTTGATGGGTCGTAGTAAGGAGGACACCTCCTCCTTAGGGGAAGACTCGGTTGTCGACTCTTTATTACGCCCGGTCTGTTGACAACATCAATACCTAATCTCGTTGGAAACAGGGTGTGGGGAGCTAGGATTTAGACAGTTTTATCTTTACAGTATGAAGACTGCTTCCAAGAGATCATTTAACAAAAGGGTTGGCTAAATCTATCTTTGATAGTTTTATGTAATGTTTTGTTATGGTTTTGTTTTTAACATAAATGCCTTTAGCTAAGAGTATGCAAAACTCAAGAAAAAAACCTTAAAATATAAAATTGAACTAGTACATAGTTAAATTGTCTAATAGACTTTAGCAAGAATCTGTTTTGGTATGGTGGAATTCGGTTAGTGTGATGTAAGGTAAATTGGTTCCGGTCTAAATTAAGAACCATATAATAGGAAAAGGTAGAGTATATTTTTTGATATTTGGTATTCAGGTCTTGAATGCAAGTAGCCGAGTACCATCATGGCATCATGTGCTTGCCATGTGAATGCAATTTACATGACACAGACGTGACGACTAGTGACTAATAGCATCCTTGCTAGAACGGAATCTGTAAAAAGAAATACGACGTTACTACGTTAGAGCTGATTTTGGTTATCCTCTTTAGTCGAGTGACCATATACACATGTTATATATGGTATACTACAAGGACCAAAGTGTAGTTTATATCTATATATAATTATTTAATCATTACGGTTTTTATATTTTTTAATTGTTTACAAACTATGTGATCATGTAATTACAATCATGCCCTTCTGTGTACTTTTGTATTTTGCCAAAAGAGTCATATCCTTTGAAGTAATTCTACCATGACTTTGACGTAATGTATTTAGAAATGTCTTGTATAGTACAACACGTTTCTTTCATATTATGGAATGACATCGGTGTGCACTAGTGGTTAGATATAAGTTAGTTCAAATTTAAACATGTTCACGTGCTTTTTGTTTTGCACAAGCGATTTATAAACAAACAAAGCTTTGCTAATAAAGCAAAGTAGGGGCAGACTCGAGAGTTAAAGTTATTGGGTGCACATTTTTTTTTACGTGTATAAAAGAAATAAAAAAAATAAAAATGAACTAAAATATATGATTTTCATTAAATTTGGTTAAAAATTAAGAAGACATGTATTTATTATGACATATTAGTATGGGCGGAGATAAAAAAGGGTCACAAGGGGCAAGTGCCTCCCTAACGAAAAAAATTATAGTGTAAATTTTCGAAAATATTTCGCTTTTTTCGTAAATTGCCCCCCAAGTACCAATTTATTGTGTAGTTTCTTAAATTTATCAAAGTGTGACCTCTCGATCAAAATTTTTTGGCTCCGCCCCTGCATATTAATGAACTAATTAAACAAGACATTATATTTCACAAATTTTCGGGACCAAGTTCATTTCAAAAAAATCATAATTTCTACAGTAATAAATTTACACTAGGCGATGAACATCTATCGTGTTTCCATGAGCATCCGAAAACCTCCTAGGTCCGCCCTTGAAGCAAAGCTTTACATACTTAGGTGGTTGTTTATGAATTATCATTTCCAATAAGTAAATTTATGAGTTTGTAGAATAGGATGCTTGGATTAAAAGTATGCTTTCGATGAGATTATAACATATACTTCCTTTTACGAATCATTTTGATTCCGAATGCTTTATAAAGATTTTCAAAGTTAAGAGATGGGTTGACAAATATCCATATATTTGTGGTAAAAAAACCTTAGAGGTAAAAACAAGATGAAACTCAAAGTTAAATCCATACAATTTTTTTTTGTTTTCGACTTTAAAATACTGTTCACTAGTAGAAGTATGCCTACTTCATGATCTAGTTTAAGAGCTAATAATTGTAAATTGATTCGGTTATCTGTTTATAGGAAATAAACATGATCCCTTATCACATGTTGTTAACCATTTAGGGGTGGTCTATTGGTAAGAGTTTGAGTAACTATTAAGAGATCTCAAGTTCAATTCATGTTAGGTGCAATCAATTTTAAATGGTCACGTCAACTTTCTTAAAAAAGAAAGGTTTTTCCCGGTTTGAATCTGTGTAGCGGTGGGCTCAAATCCCGTGAATTAGTGTGCTTTGTCGGAAACCATGGTTACCCAAAAATAACGTTGTTCAAACAAAATTTTGTATCTTGAAGTGAAATATATAAGAAGGACCTAGTTAAAAGTTCTCAATAAATTGAGGGGCAAAGTAGCAAAATACTATCCAGGTTGGGCGCCAACTGTCAAATGGGGGACCCAGGTTCGGCTAAATGTTGACAGGCCAAGTGGCAATATGTTCATTTGAGCTGGCTAAATAGTCAAGTAATTAAGACTATTCTTTTTTTTAGAAAGGCAATTATATCTATTAACTAAAAGGCGGGGATCGCATGTGGTCATGCCATGTGTCCCCGCATTTATTGCAAAGTTTTGCGACTTGGCAAGAATGGCCCCTCAGGTTTAGGTGTCGCTGCAAACTAAGTCCAAACATTAAATGCAAAGTTTCACAACTTGGCAAAAACAGTCCCTGAGGTTTAAGTATTGTTGCAAAGTAAGTCCGAACATTAAATGCAAAGTTTCACAAGCCCCTGAAGTTTAAGTGTCGTTACAAAATAAGTCCTTAGAAGCCAATCCCGCTGCATCGCGCGGGTTTCTACACTCGTTAGGACTATTCTTAGTGTATAATTAGACAACAAAACATTGTAAGGGATTCTCTAATCTAGTAATCATTGTCATCGTTATAGTAGTACATGTTTAGGAATGTTAAATGACTTCAAATGATTATATTATACGTTAGCTAGTAGCATTCAAATGATTACTAAAAAGTTTATATGAAACTAAATGTATATAAAGAAACAATAACGGCGATTAATCACTTTTGAACATGAGTTACCAAATAAACGGCTTTTCTGTTCATTTTATTTGAGGATGGATTCTGATTAGTTGTACGCGACATAATTGAGATATCTTTATGATCATTGCAGACCTTTCATGACACATCCATATTAGTAACCGGTGATATTTGAAACGCAAACCTCTTGTGTGACGTAAGGTGTCTTACCGCTAGTCTATTTGACATTGGCTACGCGTTAGTTGCGACAAACTAAAGTATGTTGTACAATATATTTGGTGGTGGTTATGTCTTGCCATGTGATACAATACTTTTTGTTTTTAATAATTCAAGACAAGTTTAGTTTTGTGCTGTCTCTTGGTTACATGAATTCTGACTAAAAGGTTTTCTAGATTTTGTGTTAGTAGAAGGCATTCTAGTTAGTCACTCATATAATTTGTCACAATGTTTGAAAAAAAAAAAAAAAAAAAAAAAAAAATTACACCCTCCGTCCTAAAATAAATTTTCTATTTTGACTTTTTGATTCTTTTTTTCAACTTTAATTTTAATTATTTTTGTTTATATTATATAATATTTGATGAAAATTATATCAATGAAAATACATTTGAAACGATCTTAAATAAATAAATTTTAAAGTTCAATCCATTAACATATTTTACATCAAATATCATATATAACATAAAAAAAAATAAAATAATAAAGTTTAAAGCTGAAAAAAAATTTCAAAAAGTCAAAATAGGACAATTAGTTTAGAACGGAAAGAGTATTGTATTTGATGACCTTTGGCTGTCATAATTTATCACAGTTAGGAAAAAAATATAGCCGAGTCAAGATTATTAATGTTGTCTAACTTTCAAAGACAACTACAATCTTAAATATTTTTAATAGTTATATATTTATTATAAATATGACAGATATCAGGTTATTTGGCATAAACTAACATTATAAACACTCTACGTGCCTCTAGTTTGCTATATTTTGACGAGTAAAATGTGTGTGTTTTTGCGATATTATAGCGTGTCGATCTGTTTATAAATAAAGTACTAGCAGGGTACCCGCGCGTTGCAGCGGTGAGTACTTTGAAATAAATTTTTTATGAATAATGTATATTTTACTTTATTATGTTCTTTTTAACAATAAATTTACGGATATCAAGAATTTCGTATAGCCAGTGCGGACTCGAACCCGTTGGCCCGTGTCTGCTCCGGCTCGAGCCAGTTTGGTCCGCGCCCATTCGGGCTAAAGCCCAATTGGCCTGTTGCTCGTTCGGTCTTGAAAATTTGTATAATGTGCTTTATTATTTGTAGTACTGAAATTTAATGCAGGAATTGTGTTTAATTTGGTTGTACAATATGTTTGATAATTTGTATTTTTTATGTAAGAGGTGTTTTAATAATTGTATTAATTGTATTTATTGATCAGTTAAATAATTGACTACATTAAATAACATTAATGTGGTGTTTTGTTGTACATTATGTTTCTTGTCTTGTACGTCTGAAAATTATGTGCATTAAAGTGTTGTACAATATATTTTTTTCTTGTAAGTAATAGTCGTTATAGTCATCAATAACATTGACCACTTTAATAGCATTAATGTTGTAAGTCTGAAAATTAAATCATGCTTATTTTGTTGTACACTATGCTTATTTTGTTGTAAATCTGAAAATTGGTTGTAGCTATTGTACATTGTGCTTAAATGGTTGTAATTTTTGGTTAAGGGATATTTTTAATAGCATTAATATTGTTTGATAGACCCTGTTCCTTCTCTGTGTTGGGCTATATTACTCTATCGATAATCGATAGAGTAAATTTTGGTCTTAAAATGACATCACGCTTTATTTTGTTGTACAATATGTTTACTTTGTTGTAATTATGAAAATTGAGTGCATTAAAGTAGTGTACATTATGCTTATTATTTTGTACGTCTTAAAATTAAAAGTAAGATGACTTTGTACATTATATGTAGTATAGATTAAATATAAAAGAGTAATACAAAATAGCAAACAATGTGGCTCTATAGTCTGTAAGACGACAACCGAGATATAACATTGGACCCATGTGAAATCTCGATTGTGATATAATCAATGAACCGATATGTAACATCAAATTCAAATCTTTGTGTAGTATAGTTTCTTGTTCAAAAAGCATTGCATATTTTTGGTTGTTCAAAAATGGTAAGTTCTTTGTTGTATTTTAGACCGTTCATTATGGGAGGTGGTCTATCATCAGGGACGGAGCTAGGGGGTTCTCGTGGGTGCCCGGGAACCTCATGGACTTTTACGATGTAGTGTTAATTTTTGAAAAAAATACCGATTTTTCTTAAATGCATTTTTAATGCACCTGGCCCTTCGAAATGTGTTTCCAGTATTACGGTTCAAAAGATTTTGTGCACCTGGTCATATTTGGTCCTGGCTCCGTCTCTGTGACTATCATCACCATCTCTACTTTTCACGCGTCATCACCATAAAAGTGGTTCTCAACCACGTGCCAAGGGGTATGTTTTTCCGCTCGTTTGGTGGTTTGCACCACCAAACTGTTTCCCACTTTTGTGTGTGTATGTGTGTGTGTGTTTGTGAGGTATATTGTGGAATATGTTTGTATAAGTGGTGTATTTTTATATTTTTTGTTTGATAGTGACCACATCTGTTTGATGATGGGTTTAGTTGTGTTAAAAGGTAATGTGGTGTTGCCATGTAGGTAATCGGTTTGATGACCTTATCACCCAGTTTTATACTATTTCTTATTGTAGATAACCACCTAGACTAGTGGTTGGATTTTTGATATCCTTGAAATTTTAGGTATATATTTTTGAGGTAGTCAAGGAAATGGTCACGTGATTGTCCGATTATGCCGCGTATATATGAGACTCGCCTTTCTCAAGTAACTTGAACATGAAAAACTTCATTATTACCTATTTGCCCTTCTTAAGTAATTTAAACATGAAAAACCTCATTCGTTACCTATTTGTCTTTTCCATATAACTTGAACATGAAAAACCTCACTCATTACAATTCACTCTATATAATTAAATGAGAAATGCTAAATCTTCTTACCAAAACCTTCTATTTATCATCATACTCACATGATTCTGACAAGTGTCAGAACTGACGGTTTGAATGCAGAGAGAAAATGAGTGAGAAAAAAGTATATACTATTGTTGTGTGTATAGGAGTATTAGTAGAAGGCTTTAGTAATTCTCTAATTAAATTGCTCTTCTTTGGGCCAAAGTTCTTATGGTATTTCTATTGGATATACAAAGAATATACCAACTTGAAGAGTTTTGCAACTAGTAATCATTGTTCTTCATTTCATTTGGCCCTAATTTAAGATACAATAAACTTTTGAATATCTTAAGCATATATTAGTTTAACGAGATTGCCAAATTGTCCTATAGATTTAAATCGAGTGATAGAGCAACCGGGTTACCATTAATGATGCTTAACGAGGTCTAATTTGCATGTATTTCGAGTTAAGATGAAATTACTAAGTTTGATACTCTCTCCGTCCTAAAGAACTGTCCGCGTTGTAACACCTTTTTTTAAATTAAAACTTTTTGCTTATGTTACAGTCTAGTAGAAAACGTTTTAAGTATTTTAAACACTTTATTAAGTTATATTTACACATTTAAGTAGTATTAATTATATTTGATCTCTAATCTCATTAGTCACCTTGCAAAAAGACAATGATGCATTGGCCCCATGAACAGAGAAGAAAAAGACTTGAAAAGCCTGAAGTCTCTTTCTCACCGAAGCTTGAAAATGGCGTGTCGACGTAAGCCACCCATCCATAGTTTAAAACGAAATTAATTAGTTAATAATACGTAGTAGTATTATATTAACATGAAGGTTTCAAATATCACATGTTGATTACTGCTTATTATTAAAAGTGAGCCCAAATAAGAAACTAGCCGATCGAATAATCAAGTCTGATCGAGTCAAACTTAAGGCGCTCAAACCGTGTAATATGTCATCTTCGCGTTTATACAAGGTTTTTCTTTTGCTCATATCTGAATGTCCGTGTGCGTATGTTATTGGAGTGTGATTTTAATGAATACGATCACATGTGAATTCAAATCATTCTCAAGATGAAAGTTCAACGTACCTACATCGAAAAAAGTCTTTTGATTACCAGCTTGCGCTTAAAACCCAACATTGTTGAATCGAGCTCGAGTTTGTATGACTTATTTACATCCTTCTGCGTACAAGAATCAAAGATGCCATATTTCTAAGCAACTTAAAAAGTTTAGTACTTAAATTACTTTAAGACAAAAAAGGTAATGTCTTGTGAGATGAGGAATCATTTCTAAAAAGTGATGGGTAAAATTGCACTCAATTGGCAACTCAAAACATTCAGTTTATGCACCCATGTGAATATGTGATAAATCATAAATGTCTCGTTAGTTGATGTAATGAGTTGGTTGGGTTGTTATACGTACTTTTCATAGAATAGTTTTGTGTTTTTTCTTTTCTTCTAACTATTGTATATGATATTTGATCGATTATTTCAGAAAGCAGGCTCCTTACTTTCGGGTTTACTCAATGGTAAGGGTATGATATGTCTACGTTCTACTTCTCCCATACCTTACTCATGCGCGATTGGGTATCGTTGTTGTTGTTGTTGTGTCAGTTTTATTTAGACGGTGCTTGTATATGAGCGCAGTCCTAAAAATAAGCCTGAAAATTAAGTTTTTTACAAAATAAAAACCGAAATCAAATAAGCTCATTAGCTCAAATATAAGCTTAAACAAACACCATCATATAATTGTACGTACTGTTTTACATGATATACCCTTTGTATCTGTCTATCTAATTACTTATTGTTGTATAGTTTAAGACTAAATATGGTAAAATAAGAAGGGTTGAACTTTTGTATAAACTGCCTTGTTTATTACCACCATTCAAAATCAATCAATACAAGCTGAATTAACTTGCATCATTGTTCGACTTTTTTCAAAAGGAGGGCTTTAACTAGATTGAATTGGTGTGACGATGAGCTCAAAATCTCAAACTGCGCGAATTAGTTGGTCAAAACGTCCAAAACCATGTTGAAAAATCCAGATGAAAAAGTTGATATAATCAAACAGTTTGAATCTCCAAATATTGATATTGATAACGAAATAACAAGCCCAATAAGATTTCAAATTAAGGCTTGGGTTCAAAACCCATTCTAGCGAATTTAATTTTTTTGTGATTGGATTCAACTATCATAGTTGAAATTTATTTTGTAAGTTAAGCAAATAATTGCATTAATGACCGGCTAAAGACTCCATAAACTCTCCAGATGAAAAGGAACGTCACAAAATATTTATGGCCTTGAAAAACCTCATCAATGCAGTTATGCAAAACGTTGTAACGCTTCGTGTCTCCAAATATGTCATCTTTAAATATACTATAAGA
This sequence comes from Chrysanthemum seticuspe, assembly GCA_019973895.1. NCBI lineage: Eukaryota > Viridiplantae > Streptophyta > Magnoliopsida > Asterales > Asteraceae > Chrysanthemum > Chrysanthemum seticuspe. The sequence continues at coordinate 33,064,683 of BPTQ01000005.1, forward strand.
GCTTTCGATATTCATATTCAAAGTATATCCCAAAATCACAATGTCAGACAACATCCCATTCGAAATGCAAGCCGAGATCATCAAAAGACTACCTGTGAAGTCGTTGCTTCGATTTAGATCCGTCTCTAAACCATGGAAGTTTTTCATTGACAGCCCGAAGTTAACTTCTCGCTATGGTATTCACAACACTAAGTCACATCGTCTAATCATAAGGTACATAGATGCGTTTGATTCTAAGGAAAACTCTGTGTCATTTGTAGATGATGACACTTTTGCTCCACAAAAGTTTGTTCACACAGTTCCTGCGCTTGTTAAATTACTTCGTAACTTGAAAGTAATTGGCTGCTCTCAAGGCTTGTTGTGCATGCATGGTCAATTTGATTACAACTCTGGAAGGAGGAATATGGCTGTTCTTTGGAATATGTCAATAAGAAAATCGATCGGTATTGTTGTGCCTGGTTTATTCGACTGGCCATTTGAGGTTTCTTTTGGTTTCGGGGTTTGTCCTGTCAGTAATGACCCTATGATTGTCAAGTTTAGGTCTGTTGATCCATCTTGGCAATTGCGAAATAAGGTTAGCCTCCCTTGGCAAGTTTTACAAATTATACTTATAACAAATTATAAAGTTTTACTTATAACAATAAGTTACAAATTATACAAAGTTATTATGTAAACCTATAAACATTAGAAAAGTATTATTAAATTTTCAGTTTTAGGACTTTTTTATAAAGTAAGATAACTAGTAGGGACTATTTATGTAACTTTTTGTTGTACAAACACTTTTCAAGTCTAACTGGGGGACTAGCTGTAATGACAGTTTAGCATTAACTTTTTTTGTTAAAACATGAGATTATTTCCATAACCGTAAATAAACCGCATGGACTAATTTTGTCATTCTTGCTATGGGTTTTACTCTTCATTGAACAGTAAAAACTTCATGTTTTTGTTTGCATTAATAATAATAAAAATATTAAAACACAGGAATAGTAATACAATAATTGAGAAAAGGAACATTTAGGTGGATTGTGTGTTACAAAGGTTACAAAATATAAATCCAATTGGAAGAGAACTTTATTCTAGATACAAGTAAAAGTATAAGATAAGAATTCTGGTTATATTTACTCAAACAATTTCGACATACAGTATTTGATGGACATTATAACGAAAATATAAGTTTGGCCCTTCCAAACTAATTAATATACAATTCGCTCCTTCAAGTATGTTAATTTAAGTTCTGATTATGAAGGATAAGCTCTTTCTTCAGTTTGTTGAATGAAAATGTGGACTCATTACGATACTTCCAATCCACACACACGTTTAGCAGTGCCGTAACTAAGATTCCGGAAGTCCTGTGCAAAACTTATGTTATAACTGAGTAAAACATATATCATATCAACTATTGAAACAAAAAACTCATAGTATTTTAACAATTTAACTTCAGTTTTAACAAAATATACAGAAAATAAAGTCATATATCATTTACAGTTTTTGTCAGTATTAAATTTGAGGCCTCGAACATAGAAGGAGGTATATACATTTTGAGGCGTTGTGTAGTTGCACGCCTTACGCACCCTCATATATGGCTATAATGTTTAGACCACGCCATAAGGTCTTGTGCGAGGATGATCAATATGGTAAAATGGCACAATGCACGATGATAATCGCATCACAAAATGCAAAAGAGGTTGATGTTAGTGGTTTCTCGGTATTATTTAATATGACGAGGCTTCCCTCAACCCGTGCGATGCACGGTCTAGTGGTTGAGGGGTGATGTTTTTATCCGTAATGTTGTATATGATGGTATTTATATAACTATTAGAGAAGTTGCATTGTATTTATTATTTAGATGGCTAATAATGTTATTGTTACTTTAGTTTATATTATTTTAGTGGAATCTATATTTATATGCCTAATAATGTTATAATTACTTTTGTATTTATATTATTTTATTTTCATTAAAAGTTTTTAATAACATAGTCTTTTCATATGTAGTATTTTAATTTGAGTAAGTTACATAAGTGTTTTGTTGATTATTTATTTGTGACTTTTGTTATTTGGAATTATATAAATATTTGTACTCTTCAATGGCAAATTTTGAGTTGTTAGAGAACTTGATGAATATTTCAGGATCATCTAAATTGCACGATTGTATGCGTTTGTGGTTTGTGCAACAGGCATGTGAAGATGATGCATTATCAAAGTTGATTTTTGATTGTTGTCATCATTTGAGGCGTGTAATGGCAAAAAACAACACGATGATTTTGAACATGGAAGCGTTAGGTCATCGTGGCGTAGCTTTAGATTCGATTGATGCTTTGAGAAAGACTCAAGAGAGGCATCGTGTATTGCTTGAAAAGTTAGCTAATTTGTTTAAGCAAGCTAAAGACGGTGTTCGTGAGGAAGAGTCAAATGCTAAAAAAGTGAATGACTTTAATTAGTAACTTTGATTTAAATATCTTTGATGGTATTTAAATTTTCAGTGTTTTGCTTGTTTTTATGATTATGAAATTTTTAATAAACGAAGCTTTATAAATTATAAGCATGTCTTTTAAGCTTATGATGTTAATTGTAATGCATTGTGCATGCAGGGTTTGTTTTATATCAAATGTATAATTGAGGGTGTTATATTGCAATGTTGGACATCTTCCTAAATACTGCATTCCCCATTTATGCATGGAAACTTCAAAGTCTCCAGTAACACCCAAATTAAATGTTCCAATGCCTCTTCAGTGTCTTTGTGTTGTTTTCTTTGCAAATTCTTATTTACAATTATTGTTTTTGTGTTGTTTTATTTGCAAATTCATATTTACGAACCTTAATTATTATGACCACACAATTTCGTGTATACATGTTGTCAATCCAAGAGCAATTACATCTAACCATAATTTTAACACACATTTCTATCCACCTTAACCCTAATATCAGAATGTCAGCCACACCAAACCTCGATGAACTGAAATCTCTTACTGAAAGTGGAAAGCTTGCCGATGCTTTCAGGCTGCTGATAACTCACGACAAAGCAGAGGAGGAAGGTTTCATTGCTCGTATCGGGGAGGAGAGCAGTCAGTTAAGGGCAGTGATTAACAAAAAGGAGCAAACAATCAATGAGGCATCTACCAACTATTCTCGTTTCAATGTTGTGGCAGCAACTGGTCATGATGCTATCCTTGAAATACAACTGAAGGATCGCCGGAAGCTTGATCTGTTGGCCCAACTGCTTGTGCTGTGTCGTCAAAGCTTGGAGGAGCTTTTGGAGAGGTTGGATGAAGCTGAAAGCTCTGATGATGAAGATTAGGAGCTGTTGGTGATTTTCTTTTGTGTTTTGATGTATGTAGTTGGTATCATGTATGGTTTTTATGAATGGTGGATATGTAATTGGTTTTCTAACTTTATCAATGGAAGAAACTGATCAATGATCAGTTATGTTTATGTTTTAATCATCCATTATGTTTAAGTATTTACATTATTATTATTATTATTATTATTATTATTATTATTATTATTATTATTATTATTATTATTATTTAATATTAAAAAGGGTAAAGTATCACCCGTTTGACTCTTTCTCTCACACCTCTCTCTCACACTTGGTGAAAAGATGCAGTAATACCTAAATAACATATTTAGGGTTTTTAATTGAAGGCAAAACTGATCAAAATAAATAGTAAATAATATATTTTTTTTGAGGGTTATGATAAAGGATCTGATTATCTGTCGATTGATTCCAATATTTCAGGTATTCAATTTCATTATGATCAAATTAAAGCGTGCATGTTTAAATGTTTTAATTTATTGAGTGTTAGATGCTTTATGATGTTTATTGATTTAGAAATGATATCGGATTATTTTTGTTTGGATTCAATTGTACAAATAAGCATATGTTTTACTTAGCGGTCTAAATTTGTAAGAGTTTGAAGTTTTTTATACATAGTGTTTAGGATGATGATGGTGTCTTGAAACAAAAACATTAATTTTTTTATGCTTATATCTAATTAATAATTACACTCCGTGCAGGTTAAATAATTTTGAGCTAAAGTTGGTTTATTGTTGATTTTGGGATTTTACTGGCATTGTTGATTATTGGTAGAAGAAAGTGAGGATTGTACGCTGAGATTGGCTGTTATGGGGTAAGGCATACTTTGGATTGTTGTTTTTAATGAATCTAATAATGTTCAAAACCATTTACAATTGATATTTTGAAAGTCCAATTATGTGTTAAGAATGAGTATGAGTTTCTCAGGCTAAATTTTGGTTGTTTTAAGGTTTATAGTTAATGGTAATTTGGGTATATGTTTCAGTCGTATTGAATGGCAAGTTTACTTGTCTGGTTATGTTGTCAAATGCGATATATGTAATCCATTTATATGTGACCGAGTGCATATCATGTGTTTCTTTTTTACATTATTCTACTTAATTTCAATACTATACGCACATGGTTAAAGATTTTAGTTATTGGTGGCATCGTTATGCAGGTTAGATGGGTTATTGGTGATTAAGGGTGCTTGTGTTGAGACCCTGTTCAGATCGGAGGCTATTCATTTTGGGACCTTCTTTAATCAATATCTCTTAATTAAGAGTGTTGTGACTCGTTTCCGCAGTCATCTTTATAGCACTGTAAGTTTATGTTCTTTCCTTTAAGATTAACTTTTCTTTGGTCGAGAGGGTGTAAACGGTGTGACTAACTTCTTGATCTGCCTCCTTGAGAGGTGTGAATATCTGCTCTGGTCACACCCAATTTTCTCGGCCGAGTCTTGTTAATCTTGGGTGTGTGTTCTGTTTAATCCGTTAATTGTTGTTGTTTAGCTATTGTCTTAGTTTCTGGCGATGAGTAGGTTAAGGGATTGAGAAGTTGGTGTTGGAATTTTGGTGGTTATTTGTGTTTGAAGGTGGTTGGTTTTCTGTCTATAGTTTGGTGTTTTTGACTTCTGAGTTTGAGTGTATCATAGTAATTTTTTTTTGTTTTAAGGTTTATAGTTAAGTCGTGGCTACTACAGTTTGTGGTTATTTGATTATAGAGTAACGTGGTGCACTATGAATACATGTTAAGAGTCGGAACAATATCATGCACATTATGAGTGTTCGTGGCAAATAACCAAGTAATAATAAATAACTGTTGCTTGAACATCACATATATGTCCTACGTTAGGTTGCTGAATGTTTCTTTGAAAACAATGTTACGCGTGCAATTCTTAAGCTCTGGGTCCTTTTCTTCAACCATTAGTATCTTAAGGCCTTCAGGACTGGTAACTCTAGATAGCGCGACATAAAGCTGACCATGGCTGAATACGGGAGAAGGCAAATAGAGGCCAACATAATTAAGTGATTGACCCTGACTTTTGTTAATTGTCATTGCATAACACGGTCTTACAGGGAATTGTCGCCGTTTTAGAATAAATGGCCACTTGGATTGCATTGATGTTAGTATAATCCTGTGTACAATAACGTTATCCCCTATATTCGAACCTGTAGGACCTTAGCGTGAATAACAAACTGGCCTAGATCTGTGATGAGCAACCTTGTTCCATTACACAGCCCTTTGCGTGGATTGATGTTCCGCAATAGCATAATTGGTAATTCTTTTTTAAGTGAAGAGCATGTGGTGGCATACCGGGGAAATTTAAGGAATTAAGAAATTCAATCGGATAGTGTTCGAGCTGTTCTAGGCTGTCTGTAGATGCCTTGCAAATCTCATCTGCGCTGTTGTATGTAACAGATTCCCCTGATAACTGTTTAAACATGTACTCATTGATGTCATCAGCATCATCATTCCGAGGAGTTAGTATTGCCCTTTCTTTGAGGTACACATCGTCGGTTTGCCTCGTTGTAAAATCAGGGTATGTGTCTGTGACAATCTGTTTGATTGGACAATCCCACGATTTAATTAGGAATATTTCAGGAATGTTAATCCAACTTGGGTCGTCCTCCCCTTCTTTGCATTTTGCCGGCACGTTTCCATCCCCCACAGCCAAAACCCATCTATTGAAATCTTGTTTTCGAGTATCAACCTCCCCATTCTCAGTATACTCGTTGACACGCATGCTATGTGTAAGTCTAAATACATTGCAATGCTTCCATAGTTCAGATTGGTTTATGCACGATTGAACAATGTCTGCCCTGCTTCCTTTTGGTATAACTGGCAGCACTTGTCGAAAGTCACCTCCAAGCAAGACCGTCACTCCTCCAAATATTCGATTCCTACTGTCAGGATCATGATATCCTAAAATATCCTTGAGCGTCTTATCCAATGCTTCAAAAGCATATTTTTGAGTCATCGGAGCTTCATCCCATATAATAAGTTTAACTTCCTGTATGAGTTCAGCCATATGCGTATTTTTGTTTTATGCCGCATGTACTGTTCTCTAATAATTCAAGCGGTATAACAAAACGGCTATGCGCGGTTCTCCCACCTGGTAGTAACAATGAAGCTATTCTTACCCAAATTGAAAGTGTTAATCAATCACAAATTTTTATCCATTTTAAAATAGTTGACTGTTTAAAATTTAGTATAAATTTATACCTGAAGATGCAACAGCGAGCACTATCATGCGTTCTGATCTTAATCTTGAGATGATACTCTTGTATAAAAACGTCTTTCCAGTTCCGCCTGGACCGTAGATGAAGTAAAAGTTGCCTTTTTTACCATGGACAGATTCAATCACCTCTTCATAGATTAAACGCTGTTCGGGATTTAACAATGAATGAAGTTGCTGATGTTCAATCTTACTTTGTTTCATATCATAATTCAACACTTCTCGTATGAGACGATTGTCCATGTTGGTTAGTAACCTTGGGTCAGGCACTGGTAGGTCTTGGAAATCAGATAAAGATCTCCCATTTCTATTTAACAACTCTTGGATCTCTATCAAACAATAGTTCTTTAGTTGCTCGTCCGTCAACTCCAAGTCAGGATAATTAAACATTTTCCTTTTCTTGTGTAGAAGATCTTCTGATAGAAACTTCCAATTTTCTTCCCAAAATTTTAAAGGTCTGCTAACATCGCAAAAGATTAAAATTGTTACAAATATGTCATGTAACTGTGGTCCAAACATCCATACACTTGCTTCTGATATAGCATGTGTCCATTCCGTATCATCATTTAAAAGGCCATATTCAAAACATGCTTCCTTGAAAGTGGAACATAGTTTGTCGTGAACAGTCATGAGTTTTTCCCAAGAATCAGGACCTCTAGCAATGTTCAACAACATTCTAAGATAATATCGGTCTCCAGACGCCGGGTGCGAGTAAACAATCCGCCAGATGCATTGTTGCAATTTGCGTTTTTTCCACAGTTTGTCTTTCTCATGCCACACGTAATGTGTAGGTATCTCAGCATACGTATATTGATTCACTTCTGTATCACGCTTGTTTAATTCAAACCAATCAGTGAACATGGTCATGTCGATACCTTCCCTTTGAATTAGGGCGGGTAAGCTTTCTGAGTCACGTATTGTGATTGCGTGCTGATTCGGCAAGTGGTAATTCAGCTTCATAACAGACGGATATGAGTAATGTATGTCGTATGAAAACAAACGCCACACCGCCTCACATGGAGCTAAGAAACGACAATTCAAATAGTTCTTTATTTCGTCCACCTCCAAAACTTGTACATTTGCTAAATCACCATCATTTTTAACATTCTCTTGTATAACAACTGTGGCTCTATCGGGACCTTTATTTAAGTACTTGAATAAGTACTTAATTGCTTTCGATCTGTTGCACCATTCCACGTTAATGTGGGCCTGGTATTTCATGAGGAGATAACGGTTGTGAGGCACCACATATCTGTTATCGTACTTGAATTTCCCTTTTATATGGTGAGCGTTATTATTCCTCAGGCAATAAATAGCATAACCATCATTATCAACAATTGTTTCAACCACAAAAGGTTTAGGAAAATGTTTTGAGCACTTACCCTCAATTGTACATGGGGCGTTTTTATCATCTTTACTGCAAGGTCCATGTAACATAAACTCAGTTACTACTTTATACCCATCCGGATCATTGATTCGACATGGTATCTCAGCTGTAATTATATCATTTATCTGGGATGGGGTTTTGCATTTCAATTCTTCTTCTAGCCACAGTAGGATATGAGCATGTGGCAGTCCACGTTTTTGAAATTCTATGACATACACAACTGAAATATAATTGGAAAAAAACATAAGACAATGCATAATGTATATATAAAAGAGTTAACAGATTAAAATTATGGGTTAATTTTTTTTTACCTCCTCGTGACTTGCCCAAAATATGATTTTTTGTAAGGTCGTTTAACAGTTCAGTAAGTTTAATCTTGAACACACGTGTTGCCACTTCTGGACGGTCATGGACTTTTTGGCCCGGGACGTGCTTTAGCATTTCTGCAATCTCGGGCCATTTTGGATTAGCAGTGAACGTGATGAACAGGTCTGGATTCCCATACGCCCGGCATATAGCCATTGCATCCTGGTAGTTTTGCATCATATACCTTGGACCGCCTATAAAACTTCTTGGCAGAACGATTCGTTTTCCCAGTCCTGCTGCACTTGTATCCCCCCTTGTTACAGCGTCACAAACATTATGATATAGATCAACGCGTAACGTATCTTGATTTTTCCTGGTCCATTTTAGCCTCTGTTCTTCAACAGCCGCATATGAATCCACCAAGTATTGTTGGAATAATCGCCCACCTCTAAGCAGTGTAGTACCTTGGTTATTTCGTTGTTGTATGATATATGAACAGTATTCTTTCATTGTGACAAAAGCCCTTTTGGTCTTGCGTACATCCATGTTGTTGTAATATGGTATCTTTTCATGAAATCCTTCCTCCCCATATGGGAATAACAATGGATATTGGAGTGCCATGTATTCTGAATGCAACTCAGAAATACGCTTCAAACCTTCATCCCTGTTACTTACAATAATATCTCTTGTAGGAATACCATCACCAAAGTCATTAGTAATTAGAGCTGCTATTTCGGCCATGGTTGGTGCGTTGTATTGCCGAGATGTACTATGTCCACTTATCAGCCATAGTTCAAAGGTGGCTGAATTGTGGTTCTCGCACCAATCCCGAGCCATTCGAAATGCCTTAGTGATTGAATTTGATTGATCAAACATTTTAATCAATCTCGCTACTATACTTGGATCCAACACACATCCCCCATCTTTGTTTATAAAAGCCCTCATTCGGTTTTCACTTCATTTCCAGTGTCAAAAAAGTATAGTTGTGCATATTTAGGTTGAATGCCCTGTTTTGGAAGAAGAGAACCTATTCGATGATAACTCTGGCCATTTACTCTAAAGGTATATGGACCCCTGCCCGTGTTAATTGAATGGTCTATTCTTGCTCCAAAAGATGTGTAACAAAACATGCCATTATATACCCTGATCTGGTCTTTGAATCTTAAACTTGCAGGATTATTATAGTCCATAAACTCTTTAAGAGGTGAAGGCGCTTCATTAAATCTTGGAAAAATAAGTTTTCCCTCTTGGCAACAAATGGAAAAAGTTGGGTTGGTAGCGTTCTTTGATTTATCGCTTCTCTCCTGATACCACATAATCGCTTTGCAATTTTGACACTCAAATGATGGATGGCCAATATTATGGTAAACATTGGGAACACCTTGCAAAAAAAGGTAAATTTAATTGGGAATAACAACATTTTTATCCATCAAATAACATAAGGCATCAATTATAAAATACGAAACTACCTGCAGATGCATGTGCGGCTCCGTGTGGGATTTTTTTAGCTGCACGCTGAGAGAGTGTCCCTGTATGAATAACATTAAGGTAGTATTCATTATTACGGAAATAATTGTCTGCCAAATATAATTTGGTTAGTTAAACACCTGCTGATCTTCTTTTTTTATACATAAAGGGTTGTTTTGAAGCGGAAGCCATTTGATTCGCCGTCATATCTGGTAAATCGCCCGCTGAGCGTGATGTTTGTCCTAACAAATTACGGTGAACATGCGAAACAGGTATCAATTGTTGCAACAATTTTGTACTATAATAACGCAAGTGAATGTTTGGAACTGGTGTATACCTGTAAATGATTTGACAATTTCATTTAGCCGTAAACCACAATAGCTTTGTGTTATTCCACTTTGACTGACAATTGTTTTCGAATCAATAACGAAAGATTTGTGCAACATGTCTGACAGGGATGGAACTTGAGCATGATCATTTTGTGACCCTGTAACGAAAAAACAAAGATGGATTTAACCATATACATAATTGGAAGGTATACTATCTTGTTAAATTGAGATGTACCTATATTCATTTATTATTTGGAGGATATGTATCAATTTTGCAACACATAACCTTGCATGTTTGGAAAGATATAGAAGCAAGATGTATATTAAAGCATCTCTTGGGATTCTAGTGTTGAACTGATGCAATAAGTGTAGTGAACAATGAACACGCTTGTATGGTAAGTATCTCCAGGTTTTTATGATTCTTATTATTGATTTAATAATGAGACTGATTTTTTTCCAATAATAACAGACAAATTCATTATGGTTCATCTATATAACATACGGAGAAAGTAAAAAACTCTTAATTGTTATAAAGTAAAGTAGGGATTAGCGTGTTTTATAAATTGCCTTATAAGATAAGTTTATATCATACTTGTTATGTATAAAATAATAATGTATGTGTAAATGAAACATATGTAGTGGATGGTATAAATACATATAAAATAGAAGGAGGGTTTCAAACTTATATAATTCATAACAAACATAATTTAACAGTCATTATTTAATTCATTAGGTATATAATAAAGTCAGTTTTAGCCAATCTTGGTGATTGCATTAAGCAGCATAACCATCTTCAATATCTGTATCATTTGAGCTATTGTTATGCGATGGATTCTGCAACTTTGAATACACATGTTGTGCCAGCGGATTTGTTGACAACAAATGCAAACAATTTGTTTTATGTATTCTGTATATAGATTTAAAACAATACCGTCTTAACCTTTGGGTAATTTCCGCAAGTTTTTAAAAACTTTTTATTACGTATTCACAATGAATCAATCACAAAGGGTTATATGAGTGAATGCAAATAGGGGATACTACAGGAGAATTAGAGAATTATACAGAAGTACGCTTCATTAATTAGATGTTTGGTTACACGTTTATCACATGAAAGGGTTATATGAGTGAATGAAAAAAGGGGATACAACAGGGAAATTAGTAAATTACATAGAAATGAGTTTCATTAATTAGATGTTTGGTTACATATGAACGTTTGGTTCATTAATAGAAATATCTTGTACATTTCGAATTACTAACACACATATCTATTTGATCTCATGTAGCAAGTGTCCAAAGCCATAGCATGTTCATCCTGGAGGTATATCAAATGGAGTTTAGCACAAAAAGTAAGAATATTTCGTCTGATGGCAAACCAAAATATATTGTCAAACAAAAATAAAACCAAATGTAACGGAACGGTTGAGTATTGTGTCTTCCAAAGAACAACTAAAACAAAATTAAAACAAAATCCCAAAAGCAGTTTTTATCAAATGTATTATTATTGTCATAAGCATTTGTTTTATAAAGTCTTGATCGGGCGCTCCTTGGTTGGGGTCATTCCGATTCTTCAACCACAAACCTGTTTACAAAATATATAGGGAGAAACGTGTTATTATGCGGGCAAACGTAAAAGGTTTAACGACAAAAAGTGACAATCAATATGGGCTCACCGTCTTTGTTTCTTCTTAACGGTTAGGGTGCTATCATCACCATTCTGCTCAACGTCTACAATTTCCAGTTTAATATCCGCGGCCGAATCCTCAATAGCAACACTGCATACAACGAAACATGATTATTACGTTAAATGTATTGCAGTAGCAAGATAAATAGGGTAAAAGATATTTTGTTGTCATCCAAATGTTTTAAAGTTGCTAACCTCTTATCTTTATTATCATTTGCAGGGTTGGTCTTTATCAGTCGTTTGAATGATGGGCTGGATGTTGAAGATGTATTATTACTTGGAATATTAGACTCATCACCATGTACATCATTATCCGACAGCAGTTCTTTTTCTGTCGCTGAATCATCAATAACCACCCTGCAAACAATGGAATTCAATCAGTACATGCATTTATACAAATACATGTTGTATTGATGTTTTTTTGTTTGTTTCGACTACCTTTTCCTTATCCTATCCTCTACAGGCTTGGACGGTGTAGTGAGGGTTGGCGACTGGCCGGGTGACTTGGATGATGAGCATGTAACAGCGGTTTCATTATCAACGGTGCTTGCGCTTGTGGGTTCAGCTGATGGATTATGCGGGTCAACTTTCCAACACGTAAAACTCTCGAATGTTCCATATTCATAATATGTGTGAGATTTGATTTCAAACACGTGTGTTGTCCCAATGAGGTCAGCTATAGGTGATGGCAAGTTTGCATGATCGTCTAAACCCTGTAAAGTAAGCCGTGAGTAATCGAAATGATGTAATAGGGTGTAAGTAATCGGGGATTTATAAATGTACCTCATCCTCATCCGACACTAACGCCGAAGCTGGGAACCCGATCAATTCAACGGATGCATCATCAAAAAGGACCACCACAGTCTGCTCGGCATCATCAGATATACCAAGTTCAAGACGATATCTGAAGAAAGCATTCAGCAGATGGTAAATGTCAAGGTTAGCAATTTTATTTAACACATTCAAACAATCAAACTATAAGCTACAAATATGTCATTAACTTATGACCGGGTATTCAACCGGTCTGCTGCATGACTCGCACCAAAATCTCCCATTCTTTCTAGTAGCCCCTTTCCTGCAGTTGTCTCCCCCACATGATGGGAAATTCCATCCCTTTCTAGTACGCACATTATCAATCTTGGCCTTAATTATGAAAACGGCAGTCTGTGTATAAATAAGATTTATAAATGTTATGCACTATAAAGATAATATAGAGATGGCGGGTGCAAAATAATACATACATCATTCCTTTTATTTCGGGCCCACATGAGCAGATTCTCGATAGATCATTCTCTTGGTTCAGAGTTGTCTACACGCGAAGCTCCTTTTGAAGCATCAGTGATGCTAACAAACAATTGAATGATTTGTTAAAATTTGTTGTTTTTAGGATGGATTCAATAATAAAAATTAGTTTATTACCAAATGTCTGAATTCAATTCTTTAATTGCAGGAATGTCAAAGGAATCTAGGAGCTGGGTGGATGAACTGCTGGATAGATAGAGCTTATCTGGCAGGTAATATTAAAGGTTAAATTTGTAAATGAAAAGTGTTGAACATGCAAAAGGTAAATAGTCAATACGCCACTTACTGTTATATTGTTTTGCAGAGGTGGAAGTCACCACGACAGCACACATGCCTACATGCGTTGCCTTCTTCTCAATCAACACATCAGCAAGCCCTCCCCACAGGGTCACCCGTATGGACTGGCCCCTGATTACAAAGGGAATCGAAATAAAGAGTATAAATTTCAACCTATTATTCGCCAGGTAGAAATCAAGGTTTTTGGATCCTGTTTTGGTATAGTTCATCCTACCAACATTTTTCACATAACCTACAGCATCTGAAATGTAAAAGCTTTTATAGCAACAATATTTAAAAACAAATAATTTTAAGATACCTAAACAAACAGCACATTACCAATGAGATATTTGTTTTCTGTGGGCTGGATATGATCAAAATCAACCAATTGTAACGGATACCTAACAAATCCCTTAGATATAACCAAAGATTTCCTTATTCTTGTTGATCCATTAAACTCAAGCATGAACGTATCGTCCTTCCTGATACGAAAATCTTCTATGTTTTGCATGACTACAAAATTTTTAACCGAATATATAGCACCCTCTTTTAACCTCAAGAAATTGTGAGCTACCGTTGCCTTGGCGGTACAATGAATAACATTTCCCTGCATCAAAAGTAGATAAGAAAAAATTGATAAACAACACAGACATTTGATATCTTTTTTATTACATATTGGCATTATTTAGGTTTTTCAAACATGGATGTCAACATACTTTAGCATCAGAGATCAAGAAATCAGTGCTCAAGTATCGGCCGGAAGGAGCATTTATATCCCACATCCTACAGAGCATCACTACGATCGTACCGGTCTCATCCAATTTCAATTCGTTCAGGAACAATACAACATTTGCGCATCCGATTTCTACAGCCATAATTTTAGAAATAACGGTCGTTTTTTACTTGTACGCCTACCCACAATGTCTGGGCAGATAATGGGTTGAAGGCCTTATTTATGCAGGTTCCATTTAGTAGTGTTTTAATTGTATATTGATCCATATTCTTTGAGGGTGCAAATTCGCAGCCCTTTTGTGTTTCCAGCATTCAATATGCGTTTATTGTGAGCCTGCGAGCATTCAAGATAGGAATATTTTCATTCAACTCGAGACTCTTCATAAACAAAACTGAGTATGCATTGAAAATGAGGGCCTCCTAAAATGAGATGAGTTGTAGTTATTTCGGTATGCATAAACATGTATGTACCGTACTTTTGGTTGTGCACAACCCCCTTGCACATTAAATTAAGGGGGATAAGCTTTATGTATTATAGATGTTAGTGGTTTTACGGTACTATTTAATATGAATTAAATGCACATGTGCACTTAGCTAGGAGGTATTATTTCGTTTCAAAACCTAATCACAAAATGGACATCTAAGAGCATCTATTACAAGGCTATGCACAATGTTCATACACGACCTTGATTTTGCATGACACATCAGCTTTTTTTTCGGCGACCTTCAGACGACCTATCCACATCAATGACCTTTTTAATTTTTTTCATATTATTTTTTTAAATAAACCAGGTATTATATTTTTTTCACTTCGTTCAAATAAAAGTTGTACCCATACAGAATTCTTCTGTTTCTCGGTATGATCGGTCGACCAAATCCAACTCCATGAATAGGTTTAAGAAACTTGAAAATGTTTATATCTTGCTTCAACTATAGTGAGAAATCTAGGTGACATGAAAAGGTCCTAGTTCTGGACCTCTTTATAAACTCAACACAATTGATGCATATGTAACATGGAGCATTTATAAAGTTATAACACATTTTTTTCATAGCAAGAAAAGGTTTGTAGACTCAAACAATTTATAATTTATTGATATGTGATGACAAAAAACCTATAAAACTTTATAAATTTTAATGGATGCCCTAATATGATTTAATACGTGTTCGTATCATGTATTTGATAGATTTAATCCATTTGAAGTCGAAACATTTTTACTTGTTTATCATGATTTCCTACTGTTTCGCCACCTAATTAACGAGGTTTTAGCAGATACAATTTTGAATAATGTTCAAAATAAAAAGATATAGATGTAAATTCACCTAAACCAAGATGCATGAGTGGTCTAGCTAGTGAAAAACAACTTGTTACTATCATCTCTCAAATGTGAGATGTCTCATGCTCAAATTTTGTTAGTTGCAAACAACTCTGAAGTGAGCCGACCTTTTAAAAAAACAAATTTTTTGGATTAGTCAGTTCAAGTCGAAAACCAAGAGTGAAAATAAAAATAATAATAATAATAATGAAAAATATGGGAGGAGGTTGTGGTAAACCTACATTTTTAGAAACAACCTTACTACTATATGTTAGTTCGTGTAAAAACCTAACAAAAAAAGATAGTTGTAATTAACTAAATTTTTTTTTTGAAAGTTTACTATTATTCACACCAACCACCCAACGCCAATTAGCGAAGGGGCAACAAAGAACTCGGCACAATTACATAAATTCGAACTTACACCACTTATCCCATCTAAGACTAGCATTCCCCCTCGGTTTTTATAACACAAGAAACCGAAACCCATAATATCCAAAATAATATTTTTGACATCAATAGGTTTGCTGTCGAACTTCTTCGAATTCCTAGCTTTCCAAATAGACCAACACGAGATGAAAATGACCCCTTTGATAATTTTTCTTCTCTTCTTGTCCGTGATACCCCACCTATGCATATCAAACAGATCTCGAACCGAGAACATATATAACGGGGGAGAGTGGATCCATCGCCCAATCCAATACCATATCTCCATGGACACAACACAACTGCAAAACAAATGCTCAGCCGACTCCTCTTCTTGACCGCATAGCTCGCACATCATGGATCCAAAAAAATAGTTTCTGGTTCTAAGGGCAGTACACGTGGGAAGTCTATCCAACTCTAAGCGCCACATGAAGATATTACATTTTTTAGGAATCCATTTAGACCATTTGAAAGTGGACCTGCTGCTATCGACGCGGAAACTATGGAAAAGCTCTTTCATTCCTTTGACGCTAAAAGAGTTTTGGTTCCTCCCTTTCCATTCCCATATGTCAACTTCTTCCTTTAACGCCAGACCCTCCAACTCTTGTTTCAGACCCACCAGCTCAATGTTTTCGGCTGGAGAAAGATTATCGAGGAACATAAAAATATGATTGGGCCTTCTTGATGGGCAGATGTGTCGAATTATGTATAATCTAAATTGTATTTCATTAAAGGCTTTTATTTGTCATTGAGATAAGTTATAAAGACCTTTTTTAAAATTCAATTTGTACCTCTCTTTGTTTTTTCATTTTCTTTTTATTTTTTATTTTTATTTACTTTTTACTTTTTATTTTTATAATTTTCATTTTATTATAAAACTCTAAAACTGATACTCCCTCCGTCCCTAAATAAATGTCTAGTTTGACTTTTCAGAGTCAAATTGGTTCAACTTTTACCGTAAATATTTTTTTTGTGCTATATAATATTTGATGAAAAACTATACCAATGAAAAATACACTTAAAACTCAATCCATTCATATATTTTTCATCAAGTATTATATAACACTCGCAAAAATAAATAAGGCCAAAGTTGATTCAGTTTTACTCTAAATAGTCAAACTGAACACTTATTTAGGGACAGAGGTAATAACAATTATGTTACACATAAACAAAAAGAAATGTTTTGTATTTTTTGTACCTTTTTAATAGGCGAGGGGTACCAATTTGACTTAGTAGTACGGAATACTTAGTAGTACCTTTTGCCATTCGATTTGTGTTTGATTATGATAAAAGCTACTTGGGCCACGAGTAATAATCGTGTCTATCTATACGCCAAGATCTAGATTTTGTGCTAAGAAATAGGTAATTTGATTAATTCATGAATTGTTTAAAAACAAATCCAAGGAACATACGGAATACAATTTCTATTATAAATTAATGGTTATATCCTATACAAAGAAAACTATCTATATATTGATTGAGTTTTATTTGCTCTATATATATATATATATATATATATATATATATATATATATATATATATCGATCTAAAGCTTCTTGCTTTACAAGCACCAAAACACAGTCATTGATCTAAGGTTTTCAATGACAAAATCTATGGCTGTTATGGGTCTTTTAAGTCTTGTGTGGTTGATCCAGATGATTGATGCTGCGTCTAATGAGTTTAAAGTTGAATCTACGACGTGTAACCAATGGACCGAAAGAAACCGTTTACAATTTGGGAAAACCGTAGGTAAGTAAGTTATACATGCATACATTAATGTTGAGCTTAGTTCTTATATGTGTTTTTGTTATTGGTTTTATAGTATACATGTATGAGGCTGAAAAGAACTTGGTGGTCAAAATAAGGCAAGAAGATTACATCATATGCAATGCACCATCTCCAAGTAATGCAGAAAAATATAGCAACGATTACTCAGTGGTCAAGTTGAATCAAACCGGGCCTAATTATTCCATTAGTGGAATGGTCGAAATCAACGACGACAAGATTATCATTCAAGTCATAACGAATCTAAAGCTTAAAACTTCAACAACAGCTACAACTCCAGCTCCATCATGCGAACATGAAAGACTCCTAAATCACGTTCTGGGCTTTTGCTATTGCTTTGTGACGATTATTCTGGTTGTGGTGTTAATTGCCTTTCACATTGATCCGAGTCAACAGAAGAAGAATTGAATCAGGGTGGTTAACTGGCCAACAACTTGAACATAAAAATAGGTCCGAGGCCGGTGTTCTTATTATCTATCCTTAGCTTGTTAAATATTCGTAGAGAGTATTTAGGAGATTAATATTGCTGATTATGTCGACAGTCGATACTAATATAAATGCGTGTTTGTGGCCAATTTGCATATCATGTACATTGATAAGCAATTTTTCATATGAAAAAGGATGATCAGAAATCAAATTGAGTGCCAAGGGTGATCTTGATATAGTCCAGAAGTTCTTCTAACGGCAATTATCTCATAGTCAACTAACTACCTCACAATATACATGTATATACACGACAAATCTTTGACATGGTAAATCCAGTTCACTAGCGATGCCAAAAAAATCTTTTCTTTCAAGTCAACACATAATCAATTGTCATAACTAATTAAACAAAATAAGACCAAGAAAAGCCAGTGTTTGGTACAAGAACATCAATTTACAACATTTTCAGCAAAACAGTGTTGTATCTAATCTAAGCATTTGACCACCAAGTAATAACGCCATGTTCAACAGCAGCAACCTACACAACGAAACTGCCTTTTCCCTTTAGTATTATTAACTGACTCGACAACAATTTGACGTGTAGTATAACCCAACTCAGCAACAGGAGGTTGAGCACTATCTGGCTCATCAACTAAAGCCTCCTCAGCACACATTGGAGAAACAACACCTTCTACAGCATCCAATTGACGAATTACTGTAGTCGGGGGAGCAGGGGAAGAGGCAATCATTTCATTTCTAACATTAACCCGAGTAGCAGCTGCCCCGTCGCCAACATCCAGTTTGACAAATAAATAATGTGTAACAGGCCTTACAATAAGACTATTAAGTTGCTCGGAAAAGATAACAATCGCTGCAATAATCTGGTAACAAGAAAATAATTAGTTGTTAATGAGATTCAAAAGAGATAAATTGTTGAAAGCAAACTACACATAGAGACGGTGGTAACGAATGATACAAATTTGTTGACTATCTCGGATGGATGATCGTCAGACGTCAAGACGATTATTGCCGGTAGGACAGTTGCAACCTTAGGAAGAATAAAGATAGCAGAGTAAGAGCAAACGCAATGTTAACGCCCCAACGGCGTTAAACCCCCAAACAACGCCGTTATTGGCGTTAAGCCTTTGGAAGTGCACCATATTCACGCCGTTAGTCCCTGGGCGTTGGGGGGCTAACACGCGTTAGTGTTTAATAAATAAAAAAAAAATCATTTCACCCCCTAAACCATTTCAAATAAATTTTCACTTACACCCCCTCAACCTATTCAAATTCAAATTTAAATTATACTGGTCAATTCTGGGCGGGATAAATTCAAATTCAAATTTGAAATTTAAAAATCAAATATGAGCGGGATTTATTCAATTTCAAAATCAACTCTGCCTATATATACAACTCTACCAGAGTTGTTTAGGACACACACAACACACACAAGTTAGACACACAACTCTACCACAAAAAATGTCTCGCAAAGATTTTTCTCAGCAATTCCCAAGTCCAGAAAAGTTGCCGGAAACCAGTTTTCCAACTCTACCAGAACCTGAAGTTTACTCAACACCACCGGAAAATGTCTTTCCGGTGGGTTTTGAAAACATCCCGTACCTCCCAATTATTCCAACTCCACCTGTGAACAGTCCACAGGTGGATTTTCAAAACCACCCCAGCGGGTTAAGTGAGGCTTTCCTCCGGCAACTAGAACAAGATGAAGAGAACGTTAGGGAGATTTTGGAAGAGCAGGCACGTGAAGAGGCTGCTCGCCGTGAGCAAAAAGCACGGGAAGCTCAGTACCTCCAAGAAAACTACTTCGACATAATGGAGCGTCGATACATGAATGGGGAGTTTAATTATCCGGTAACCAGTTCTGATGGTTGGGACTCGGATGATTCGTTTTTTTAAGTTTTAGTAGTCGTATTTTCATCAGTATGCGTTTTTTAAAGTTTTAAGTTCGTGTTTAACGTTTAATGTACTTGGTGTTTTAATGTTAAATGTGATATGTGTTTTAATAAATGAAGTGTTTGTTTTAGTTTAGGGGTTGAAATTGAAAATATGAAATGTTATTGATGTTATTGGGATGTTATGGTTGTGGGTGTTTTTTGGGGATGTTAATGTTAAATGTTAAAGCTGATGTGGCGCTGACGTGAACGGTGTTATTGGTGTTATAATGTTATTGGTGCATGTTAAATGTGATATGTGTTTTAAGAGCAAGTCCAACGGTAACGCAATAACATCGTTTGAGGGCGAAATAACGCCGTTGAAGGCGTTAAACCATTAGAGGGCATGCGTTAGTGCAGCGTTAGTCCCTGCGTGTTATCCCACTAACGCCCGTTAGTGGCGAATAAAAAAAAATCAAAAAATCAAAAAAGTTTCAAAACCAGTCCCTCAACGGCTTGTAGCCGTTATATTTTAAAAAAATTTACATAAAACCCCCTAACGGCTAGTTTTTACAAAAAAAAAATAATAATAAAAAAATATTAAAAAAAATTCAAAAACATTTTTTTACCCCTATAAATACCCAACTAAACCTCCATTTTTGTTTCACACTTCCATAATTCAAATTCACAATTTATATACTTCCTTTCACACTTTCATAATTCAAGAATCAAGTTCGTTCACAATGGATCCAAATGAATTTGGTGATATTCCTCTGTCTTGGTCAGACGATGATGACGAAGAGGACTTCCAATTTATTGCGTCCGCGTACGAGTATCACCTTCAGTTGGAACAAGAAGAAGGTATTCAATCTCAACATCCTACTCGTGCTCGTAGCCATATATATCGTGAACGTGAGATTGCAGAATAAGTATTTGCTATGTTTTGTTATTTTTTTTTCGTTGTCATTTCCTTTATGTTGTAACGTTTAATTTCGATGTATTTTTTTATTCGTTGTAATTTTTTTTCGATGTATTTTTTTAATTTTGTATTGTAATATGTTTTCAAATTTAATGTTATGTTTAGTTTAATAAATGAAGTGTTTGTTTTAGTTTAGGGGTTGAAATTGAAAATATGAAATGTTATTGATGTTATTGGGATGTTATTGTTGTGGGTGTTTTTTGGGATGTTAAGGTGAAATGTTAAAGCTGATGTGACGCTGACGTGGACGGTGTTATGAAATAACCCAAGTTATTGTTGGGAATGCTCTAAGAGGTATATTTTATCAGCCATGAATATATACTTGAGTAAATTGCAATAATCGTCCTTCTGGTATGGCCAAATTGCACGTTTTGTCCTTGTGGTTCATTAAGTGCAAAGATGGTACTTTGACTGCACTGTTACATGCACTTTTGGTCCTTTGACTTAACTGCCGTTAAATGGACTCCGTTAGTAGTTACACTTTAGCCCTTTTGGCTAACCACCGTTGCAGCACCCATCCTTAAACCACAAAGACGATTTTTACATTTTTTTTTCAAATTTAAATATATATATATATATATATATATATATATATATATATATATATATATATATATATATATATATATTCCTCCGTTTTTTTTTCGAATTTTTTTTGAATATTTTTTTTTCAAAAATGTTTTTTATATAAAAATGTTTTGTATAAAAACGTTTTATAAAAAAGTTTTTATATAAACTTTTTTTATATAAAAAAATTAAAAATGTTTTTTATATAAAAACTTTTCATATAAAACAACATTTTTATATAAATTTTTTTTTATAAAAGTTTTTCAAAGGACCAAAAGTGCACGTAACAGTGCAATTAACGTACCATCTTTGCACTTAATGAACCACAAGGACGAAACGTGCAATTTGGCCATATCACAAGAACGATTTTTGCAATTTACTCACAATAAAATATAACAAAAACTTCATATTAGTCTTAATTCGATCTTATTCCCATAAGTCGGCTGACTATGAAGATTTAGAATAGTTTTGCAAAGTACTCACGAATAAAACATGTTGTGGAAAATTAGAAGGGGGGGGGGGGGGGAGGGGTTGAATAGTTTTACTAATAAAAACTTCTTTTTAAAATATTTAGATCGACTTATGTCAATCTATTTAGATGTGTATGTTGGTCGTTGATAGATAGATATATAAAGAGTGTAATGAAAGATAAAGAGTAAGAAGCACAACTCTTTTTCCGGTACTAGGCTAACCACCGAGTTCTTTCACCAAGGTGAACCACACCTAACACAACGTCGCCTACCCTTTATCCGGTACTAAGCTAAGTACCGAGTTCCATTACAATGGAGGAACTACTACCCAACACGACACAACACCTAATCCCAAAGGAGACCCACTCCTTATTACAACACCATCAAGGATATCAACATCCTTGGAAACAAACTATCACTATTTGTATAATGATGCACCTCATCGATTATATGACCTTGGCATTCTTCACTAATGCCACTTGATTTGATTCCTAGGCATCTTTCACTGATTCGTCTGTAATGTAGGCTTAGGGGTAAGTGTATGGATAAAACCTCAATATCGATATCAAAAATAATCACGAGGATAGATTCAAAATTCCTTTAGGAAAAAGAATATTAAATCAAATCCCGTGTGTGATCGTTGATACGGATTAGTCAACCCGAATCGTTTCCCAACGAGGCGTGAATTGCCAACGTCGTTTTTGGTTTGGAATTTAATGCTCGATGTTTTGATCTGTTGATTTTGATTTTTAAAAACTACGGGAATAGGGAAAGTAATTAAGGGAATCTAATCTACGGGAAATCCTAATTACGAAAATTAACTAAAACGTAATAAACGAAACGTAAATAAAATGCAACTACGTCTAATCTATATCCTAAAAATAACCTAAAATTACTTTTACTCTAGAAATGAAAGTTGAAAACTATTTATGAATTAAAACTATTTTTTTAGGATTTTTCTGGAATTTATTAAAATTAAAAACTAATTTTTAACTTTTAAAACAAATTTAAAATACTAAGAATTATGAAAATTAAGGGGAAAAATATGAAACTATTTTTATAAAATCTAAATTAACTAAATAGAATTTTCAAAACTAATTTTGTATTTTTCTGATTATTTTTCTATTTTCTACGAATTTAAAACTATTTAAATCTAATTAAATGGCTAAATATTACAAAATAAGCTAGGAAAAATCTAGAAAAATTATTTTTTTGCTTTTTGTATTTATCTTAATCTATGAAAATTGAAAATTTTTTTTTGGAACTTTTTCTGAATTAATTGCAATAAAAGCTATTTAAAAAGACCTAAAAACTGTTTTAAATTGTGAAAAATACTAAACAGTGATGAAAATTTATGAAAAATTCAGTAAAAGTCTAAAATATTATTCTAGTTTTATGAATAATATAAAATCTATGGCTTATGTGTAAGATTCTACAGCTGTAGTGTAAACTGACCCTAAATAAGCTACAAAGTGCAATAAGCTACCAAACAGTTACTGAAGCTAATTTATACTAAAAGTACCTAAAAGCAACTAATTACTGCTACTCCTAATCTCTAATAAGCAATCTACCAAGTTTGATGCTAACTGACTACTCTATCAAACAGCTTATTTAAGTCCTACTTTAAGCTAAAGCTCAGGCTTATCAGGAGAGCTTATGTGAAAACCAGATATGTAGTCCTCAAGACCACCAAGCAAACTACAACTGAACCAATTTTCAGGCTCTAGCTATCTAGAATGAACCTTATGCAAAGGCTGCAAGTTGGCCTGATTCACACTCAGTTATGCTGAGTGTGAACAGGGCAATTTAGCTCTAATGACAAGCTGATTTAAAGCTTATAGAAGCTAGATAACATTCCACAAAAATGAGATTACTAAACCTGACCAACTTAACTTTGTTATCCCAAAATATCAAAAGCTTTTGATCAAAGATGAACAAATGATAGATCTGCAAAGTTTTGCAAAAACCAGATTTCACTCTTTTTTTGACTTATGAACAGATTTGAGATTTTGACTAAATTGAAATCTGATTCACTTTTATGAACTGAGATTTATGTTTAGAGCTGAAACAAAGTTAAATCAAGCTTCTCTAATAATATCTAGACCTAAATCAAGCTTTTGATTATCAAAATTCCAACAGATATGAGAATAAGAACTGATTTAAGGCAATTTTGACTTAGAGTGAAATCAGATGCAAAATAAGGACTGAAATGACTCAAGTGACTTTAATAGAGACTGAGTATGCAGATTTCAAACACAAACCAAAGCTCAATCTCAATTACACTACCTGATGCAAACAACCTTATACTAACTGTTTAGCAATCTACTCTATCAAATCTTTAATACCAATCTATAGCAGCTTAAACCTATGATCTAATGACAATATAAGAGCTAATGAATGCAATAACAACAATATAAACTAAAAGATTATGACTAAGCTAATTATGCAGCAACACATATATGATAGCAATATGAAAACAGATTGAAGGTGCTTACAGAGTTCCAGCCACTATGGCTTGCCAAACAACTCAAGTGACCACTATCCTAAACCCATTATCATCACAAAATCAATCCAGATCCTGATCTAACACCAGCAATTTACCAAATCCTTCTTCAGTTGACTTTTGTTGACTGATTTTGTGAATTGAAGTAGATTGATTGTAGAACTGAGTAAACCTTAATATAAGCACTAACTAAGCTATTGTTGAGCTTATAAGAGCTTATACTAAACTGATTTGATCTTAAGAACAGATTTGAAACATTTTTTTATTTTTGGAGTATTTTTCTTATTATTTATTTATTTATTTTTGTTTTGTTTTGAGAGATATGAAATCTGAAATTTAATTGTAATTAAACTCAAATGATTATAAGAATGATTTCTAAGCTAATGGAACAGTAAACAGAAATTTAGATGTGAAAAGATTAACAAAACTGAAAATGATTTATTATTACTAAAAACTTGAGTACAAAGGATGATTTGAATACAGAAATTAAACTTAAAACATTAAGAATGATTACAACTATTACTCAGAAAAACTACTCTACACTACTTTCTCTCACTAAAAAAACTACCTCCATCTGTGAGAAATCCGGGGCTTTATATAATTGAGCTTGAGGCCTTGGAAACTTCTGGAATGTGCAATTGTGTGTTTCTTTTGATTCGTTTATCACCATTGATCAAATCCCATCTTATCTTGACCCTTGGATTAACACCTCCACGTAGCTTCGACCAATGAGAGAGCAGGGATTGGAATTGTATCACACGGATCAGTGACCTGGCACTGGCACATGTCAGGGGTGTCAGACGAAAGTACGAATGTACCCTTAATTGTAGTTAATTTGGCCGAATTGACACATGGGTAATTTAGGGTTCTTCGTTCCTGGGTAAAAGGGGGTAAAAAAGGGCGCGGGTTGGGTTTATTTATATTATTTTGATATAGTGTTGACCGGGTTTAATGGTTGACTTGGGTAAAAGGTGGGTAACGGGTATTTTGGCCGGGTATAGGATATTAAACCGGATTTTTACATTGGTTTGCGCTTTTGTTTATTTTGGGCCAAAGGATATTAGTAGAGTGGACTTAATATGTAATTCGTTTAGCAACTAGGGACTAAAAGTGTATTTTCAGATTTGCCAAGGACCAAAGTTGTAATTCTGAAAATCTCTTTCAAGGGCCAACCATGTCATTCACAAATAATCCAAGGGCTGTATTTGCAACTTCTGAAACTTCAGGGGTCATTCTTGCCAAAAGCTCAAAGATAAGGGACTGATCTTGACAATTCTTCAAATATGATCATATCTTCTAAAAATCATCCTCAGAGAATAAAATCTTCACAAATGCACAATCTTGATCTTCCGGCTCAGCTTAAACTCTCTTAATCTCTCGTGCTCAGATTTTCGTCTGATTTGGCTTCTTTCTGTGTGTTTTGACATATCCGTACCTGCACAAGTGATGAGTGTGTAAATACTCATCATTTTTGGGTCTATCTGAATTGCAAAACGTCTAAAAATGCTCAGAAATGCATCAAAATACTAAAAATATTCCAAAATTGCATTTTATATGTTTCAGATGCAAAATGTTCAAAATCAGATGAAAAATGAGCAAAGTTTGCATAATTGGCAGTTTCAGTCCCCCAAGTTTCTAAAATTGTCAAAAATAGTCCCTGAGTCAAAATTTCAAAAGAAAAGTCACCAAAGGTCCTTTTAAAATCATAACTTGTCAAAATTAGTCCTTTGGTGAAAAATATAAAAAGTTTGAGAAAATTACAAGTTTGGTCCTCCAACTTTGAAAATTGGCAAAATTAGTCCCTGGAATTTTGAAAATGTCAAGTTTAGTCCTTATATTATTAAAACTTGTCACTTTTAACCCTTGGAACAACTTTGCAAAATTGACAGGATTGGTCCCTGAATTTTCAGAATTTACACTATTGGTCCCTATGCTTATTAAACCTTTTAAACCCATTTGGACCCTTCACAAACCATTGTGACCCCTGTCTTTAACCATTTTGGACCCCCTTGATATTAGACCCCAGTCAACCCAAATAGTCAAACACACCCTACGCGCCTTTTTCCCTGTCTCCCCCAACAACTAGCCCTGCAACTCAGCCTTCCCATCCCCCCTCCTCACCTTTTCTCCTCCATGTCCCCTCATCCTCAACAACACTCCAAAGGGCATTAAATGCACCCTACTCCCACACTCAACCCTCAACTGCTAAAAACACCATTTCCCGCCAAAATGCAATCAAGGCCAGGATTCACTAAAGTGATCCAATGGTTATGGAAAGAGGTGGGAAACATTCAGAAGAGGAGAGAGAAGCATTTGAAGCTATAAAGAGGAAGAAAGAAGCAAGCAAAAGGAGTTAGTTAGTTTTTAATTTTTCTTTGTATGTCGTTTTTAAGTTTTATGTTTTAATTAAGTTCTGATTTGTAGTTTAAATCTTCCTTGTACTAAACTAAAGTTGTTAAGTCCATTACAATTCATTTTGAGTATCAATCCAAGTTTTTTATGTAAGTTTCATGTTTCAGGTTACTGTTGCAAATTTCATTCTCAAATTCTTATGTTCAAACTTTCAGTAGCTTGTATTTAATCTCAAACAAGCTTGTATAAGCTTATGATAGCTTTGTATAAGCTTACATTCAAGGTTTAAGTCATTTTGGTACTTGGTCAATAAAAGTCAACTGTTGGTGCAAATTGGAATTGGAGATGAAAATGGGTGTTGCAGTGGTGATAATGGGTTGGATTAAGGCTAAATTAGAATAGGTTTGGTTTGGTTTTAGCCTGCAAGCAGTTGGACAGTGGTTAGTGATTTTCTCACTTTCAAACTTCAAGTCATTTTGCATTTTATGCGTACACTTGTATCTGTGATCAATGGTAGTTCTAACCTGTTAATATAGTTATATTATGGTCGTGTAAACTTAGTTTGATCCTTATTACAAGTTGGTTTAGTGTTTAGATCATTTTAATTACTAATCAGTTGGTATAAAGGGTGTTTGGAATTGCTGCACTATCTGACTTTGAGGTCTGCTAAGTGGTAGGAAATTGTAGTCTTATGTTTGTGTAGTTCTAGTTGACTCATTTGAGTCAGTTCTTGTGCCTGCATTTGCTCAAAAGTCAATGTCACAATGTATCTGTCTTAGCAGCTTATCTGTTGAGTCTTTACAAGATCCAAGTCTTGTTTTGTGTTAAAAATACATAGATATAGTTTGCATTAAGTTTGTTTCATCACATTATGTCAAGATCTGTCCACAGATTAGCTTCAAATTTCATTTTAGTCAACATTTCATTTTTCTTCAAAAGTCAAAATTGCACAAAACCTGTTTTGGGCTCAACTAGGAAGAATTTTCTTGGGTTCATTTCTGAACCAATATAAGTGAAACTGTGGGATCATTAACTTCAGTTGGTCTTGTTTCTTATTAGCATTTTTTCAGATTTTTACAAATTTTTTCTAAGCCCCAAACTAGCTTGTTAAAATGGGACTAAATGCCCTGTGCAGGGCATTAAGTCTGCACAGGGACTTTTGCAGGTTTTGCAGAGCTTGTATTAAGCTCATCAGAGCTTATCTAGGTCTGTAATTTGGTTTATAAGGTCTCACCTAGGTCTAGTGTAAGTTCTAAGTTTTGGTTTTTAGTTGCTAGCTTATTTGATTGCTTATTCTTGGGCTTAAAGTAGATCACCAAAATCTGTTTTAGCTTATGATCTCAATTCATCAAATCTTGGTAATCAGTATTCCAGAGGTTTAGGACAGTTGAGACTTGTTGTATTTTAGTTCTTTTAGCTTATCCAAGTTCCTGTTTTGGTCTGGTGCTTATTGGTCTCCATTTGCTTATTCAAGTGCTTATTTCAATAAGCACTTGTACATCAGTTCCTTATTCCTCCACATAAGCACCTGTTTTTCCATTTTTCTTAGATTCCCAATATTATTTTAGAGTTTTCCGGAAATTTTCAGATTTTTCCTAGCTTGTTTGCTATTTTTCTTAATTTAAATTAGTTTTTAAGCATTTTTAATTAGCTTTAAATACAATTAATTAAGAAAAGGTTCAAAAAAATAATTTTTCATTTTTCTTAAGTTAAGATAAATATAAAAAGCCAAAAAAGTATTTTTCCAAATTTTTCTTAGTTAAATTTGTATTTTTAAATAATTTAATTAGTTTTTAATAGTTTTTAATTCATAAAAAATCCAAAAATAATCAGAAAAATATAAAAATAGTTTTGAAAATTCTATTTTGTTATTTTAGATTTTTCTAAGTCATAATTTTATTTTTCTAGCCTTGTTTCATATTTTCTTGTATTTTAGGTTAATATTTAAATAGTTAAAATAGTTTTTAATTAAATAAATAGTCATAAAAATAATTTTCTTTTTCTCAATATTTTCTTTTATCATTAGGTTTGTAAAAATGTCATTTTCATATTTTTAGGACTTTTATTTCTTAGATTTCACTTTTTATTTTGTACGTTTAAGTAATTTTTATTTAAACGTAAGTTTTAAGTTTTAAAACGTTCATCAATTTTAAAAGTAGTGATAGCGTTTATTTATAATTTTTTATCTTTTAACTTTCTTTAATTTGCATTTAAGCCTCTGTAATTTGTTGGCTTTTCCTGTAGTTATAATCATCACAATCCCTCTTCTCCGTTCAAATCTCTCGATCACTATTCGTTTGGTGATTCTTCGCATAGCTCGCTGGGACATAACGACCCGGGGAAACACTATACTCCCTTGATCTTCATTGCGTTCGTTTCTGAACCGTTTTAAGTTTCTTACGGTCGGCCATTCACAAGTGGCCGGCTTGAGTGAGAAAACTTGACGGTTTGGGAGCGCATCAACAAGCACAACTCAAGAAAACAACAGATATTAACAATAAATGGCTCTTTCTTGGTTATTTTGGGTTTTATTTGATAAAGAAATGATATGTGTTTTTGCACATATCAAAATACCCCAGACGAGACCATTGTCGTGTCCTCACGCAATGCAATCAACTCACGCTTCTAAAACCAATGATTTCAATCTCTTTCTACTAAACCTATGAAGAAGTAGCAAAGATTCCTCAAAAGAGATTAAGAAAGCCTTAATTCTAAAAACGCCCCGTTTACCTTTTAATTCACATGTATAGATATTACGATTAAGCACTTCCATTATGAGTGACGGTTTGTTGAACTTTCATGTCGATCAATAACTCCAACATTTTTCAAACGACATATTAGGATCACGGAGTAAGAAACACAACACAATGTGAAGTGACCATACGGATAGAATACATCGTCCCTGATTTTTCACAAGTCCCCAAACTAAGCGTAAAATCGAAATCATTGTTAAATATGATTCTAGATGCTAACACTACCCATGAAAGTTACTTGTGTATTTACCTTTTGTTCCCATTTTCCTATTTTTCTCTAGATTTTTTTATTTTTGTGATAAATGAATTTCTTCAAATTCCTCGTTTCGATAACTTTTATTCCAATAAAGATACAAAGCTAAGTCGCTAATTAGTTTTCCACCTTCCTTCAAGAACCATTGTCCCAAAAATGAGGTCCACATCAAGGAATTTTTATTCACTTTTATTTTTGACTTTTTCATTTTTTTTTTATTTTTTATTTTTTTTACATCATCATTTTTTTTTACTTATACTTTTACTTATATGAGCTATGAACTACGGAGCTTCACGGGGTAATTCCAAGACTATAGGCTTCATGAAATGAGGATCCCGGTTGGCTAGACTAAGAACCTCACCCAATCCTGGCTAAAGATCCAAGGGTCCGATCTCGACACCGCAGCTCATAACTTTACTTATTACTTTTCACTTATTACTTATTTATTACGGATCCTTGATGTGTACCCAATTTTTAAAACAAAGATTCTTTTAAGAAGATAAAGAACTAACTATCGCCAAAAACTCAACATCTCTAATTATTTATTAGACAGATATAGGGTGAAACAATTTTGTGGGAACAAAAAGCCATAAGTACATTCGATGGGCTCTAAAGAGAACCAACTACTCCACGCTTAGCATCTAAACTCATAAGTAACTCTATCATTTCTCGATCTCCGCAAATTTAAAATCCCAAATAATGAGATCCGCGGATGCTTAGCCGATAATTTTTTAGATTACCTATGGTTAAGGGAACAAGCTAGGGCTCAACACGCCCGGTCAAGTCAGAATTCTATTCCTACTCTCACCAGCGGAAAGTCAACAAGGTGTCAAAACATATATTAACTTAGCAAATGCTTCGTCAAATAATCTCAAGTCTCGCATTTTTAAAGTCACTTATTAGAAACTAACAAATTCTTGGTTAAGCTTCGCATATTTAAAATCACTTAGGGAGACTTGCAAATTCTTGGCCTTGTGAGCTAGAATCGCATTTTATAGCCTCTTGTCTAAACAATTAGCAAAGACTGTTTCAAGAAAACGCATATTTAAAGTAACTTCTTAAGAAACTCGCAAAGACTTTTCAATCATAAAACTAGCAAAAGCTTACAAATTTTTTTAAATTTTCTCATTTTTAGCACTAATTTTCATTTTCTAAGGAAAAACGGGGTTGCGAGAGTACACGACAAAAAATAAGCAAGTGCGGTCAAATCAAATCGAAGATTACCCACCCCAGACTAAAACGAAACATTGTCCTCAATGTTTAAAGGTAAGGGTAGCAATGAAAATCTAAAAGCCGTTTATTAAGTATGCTAGAAGATAAACGTTAGTCGATAAGATTTCGGATATCGGATTTCCATCAGCATTGATCATGAAACTCGAGTGGAGAAAAGACAAACTTCGAGCACGAGAGTCTTCATATCGGGAACATCCTAGACAAAACATCACAAACAACCAAACACGAGAAATCGAATAGGCTAACCCCTTCACGTCACTTATTAGAAAATAGAAAGAAGATAGAGATAAGCATGGGGTGCCTCCCACGAAGCGCTACTGTTTTTGATCATCGAGTCGCTAGCCTGACTCGTCCCCGAATTCATTTGTCCTTGGGGAAGCAAGCGGACGGGATACCCGGATCAAAGATGGTATCCTCACTCCGGAGGGAAAGAGAATGGGTGGGTTGGGAGGGAAAGAAAATGTCGGGCTCCAGCACAAAAGGTATAAATCCTCCCAAACTCACATAAGGTATATTAAGAAAGAGTGATCCATCATCCGGTGGTTTTACGGGCGGACGTCGGGATGACGGATCTAAGAGAAACGACTCCATAGAAGAAGGGAGTCCATGGTATAGAAAAATGTAGTTTGAATGTTCAAACATGAAGGCATCCAAGAGAGGATCCTTTTTCCGGAAAAATTTTGTTTTATGAATGTCCTCTCCGATGAGTATCCCAGGGTTAAAAATCTTGTCCTCGGAAAGGAACGAAATCAACGTATCATCTACGTGAAAATCCTCACGAGAAGAGGAATCACTCTCGGATAAAAAATAGTGCGGGACCTTTGAATCAGCAAGCTCATCAGTTGAAATCTTTACGTCCTTATCTTTCTTTGGAAAAAACGGATCATCGTATTCGTTTTCTTCATTTTCGGAAAGAATCGAGTCGGTGGGAGCAAGTTCATCGGTGAACTTCTCGAAGTAAATCGACGGATCTTGATATAACAAATATTCAATTTCGCGTAAGTCGGCTCTAAAATCAAAGACGTCATCCTCACTTCCCGGTGGAAGAGGATCCATGCTAGCGAGTTCATCGGCGAACTCCTCGACAAGTAAATCAATGGAAGAATCCTTGAGCTTGGGCTCCGAAGGATTAAAATACGGCTTGACTTCTTTAATTTCATTTTCTTTCGGAGAGAGTGAATAGAGCATTTCTTCGATTAAACGAATATCTCCTTCGATGTCGATGTCGGCATTATCAATTTCCGGTGAAACTGAATCACTTTTCAAATAAGCCTCAATTTCTTTCATGATAGAATCATCCTCCTCAGATTTAGTGAGGGAAGAGGAAGAATCAGAAATGATTTGTTTAGAATAAAGTTCCATAATTTCAGAAGAAGGAGTGGGATTGCCACTCAATGAAAACTCGACGTTTTTAGGAACAAGATCAATCCGATACACAGAAAGCGGAGGTGGGACAAGTGGTGTGCTCTTAGAGCTAGCATTTTCCACCACAACCGTTGTAGTCTCCTTTTCTAGTTTCTTCTTTTGCTCAGCACGTATCGTCGATAAACTCTTAACCGTAAAACGTGAAAGACTCGGATCAATTCTCGATGTCTTAGGCCCAACTTTTTGAACCACCGGAGGTTGGACGTTTTTGGTACTTCCATTATTAGTAGGAATTCCCGGGTCCTTTGTCACCTCGGTGTTACTAATTTTGGCCACATCATATTGTTTGGTAAAAGATTTAGAAGTATGGTTAACGTTAAACGTGACGGCTTCTTTTCCAACTCTTAAAGTGATTTCTCCTTCATACACATCAATTAACGCATGGCCCGTCCTTAAGAAACATCTTCCGAGAATAAGGGGTACACAAGGGTCGGCATCGAAATCAACGACAACAAAATCTGCGGGGAAATCGAACTTCCCCACTTTAACAAAAACATCCTCGGCTATACCGATTGGTGTTATCGTAGTACGGTCGGCTAGCTCGAGGGTCATACATGTCGGGGTAAGTGGGGGTAATGAAAGCTTATCGTAAATTGATTTCGGCATCAAATTGATACTCGCGCCAAGATCGGCCAAGGCGGAGCACTGAATAATTCCTTGAAAATCACACGGAATGAGAAACTTGCCGGGGTCACCTAAATTTTCGGGAAGTTTCTTGTGAATAACCGCCGAACAATTCTCATTCAAAGACGTTTTTGCCAAATCTACAATTTTCTCTTTGTTACTTAACATTCCTTTTAGTGTCGAAACAAACTTAGGCATGAGAAGAAGAGCATCCGCGAAGCTAATTTCGAAGTGAAGATCTTGAAATATTTGAAAGAATTTTTCCATTTGAAGATTTGCTTGTTCACGTTGCTTTTGATCATTCATCCTTGACGGGTACGGAAGTGTTGTTTTTGAGTTAGTCTTTTCAGCACTAACCGGAGCATCCTTAGGCTCAGTCGTCGGGACAACCGTGGGTTGGACATTCTCGGTACTCCCCTTATTAGTAGGAAGCACCGGGTCCTTTGTTACCCCGGTCTCACGGTCTACCACACGAGACGGAGAAGAAGAAATAGTGGTAGGAGCCGTGGGTCCATCGTAAGCAACACCACTTCGGGTAGTGATTGATGTCAAACCGTCAAGTTTTCTCACGCGAGCTAGCCACTTGTGAATGGCTAACCGTAAGGAACTTAAAACAGTTTAAACACCAATGCAATGAAGATCAGGAGAGTATAGTGTTTCCCCAGGTCGTTAAGTCCCAACGAGCTGTGCGAGAATAGTCAAACGTAAAGTGATCGAGAGGATTTTGAAAGGGAAAGGATTGTGATATGATTATAACTAAGGAAAAACCCATAAACTACAGGGGCTTAAATGCAAATTAAAGAAAATTAAAAAGATAAAAAATATTAAATAAACGCTATCACTATTTGCAAAATGATGTTTTTGTTTTTAAGTTTTTATAAAACTGAAATTAAAAACTACGTAACGTACAAATGAAAATGTGAAACTAAAGCAATAAAAATCCTAAAAATATGAAAATGATATTTTTACAAACCTAATGATATAAGAAAATTTTAAGAAAAAGAAAATTATCTTTATAACTATTTATCTAATTATTATTAATTAAAAACTATTTTTAACTAATTAATAATAACCTAAATTACAAGAAAATAGGGAATAAAGCTAGAAAAATAAAATTATGACTTGGAAAAATCTAAAATATCAAAAGAGAATTTTCAAAACTATTTTTGTATTTTTCTGAATATTTTTCTATTTTCTAGGAATTTTAAACTATTTAAAACTAATTAAATTGCTTAAAAATACAAATTTAACTAAGAAAAATCTAGAAAAATATTTTTTTTTGTCTTTTTATATTTATCTTAACTTAAGAAAAATGAAAAATTATTTTTTGGAAACTTTTCTTAATTAATTGTATTTAAAGCTAATTAAAAATGCTTAAAAACTAATTTAAATTAAGAAAAATAGCAAACAAGCTTGGAAAAATATGAAAATTTCAGGAAAAGCTTAAAATAATATTAGGAAGCTAGGAAAAATAGAAAAACAGGGTGCTATGTGGAGGAATATGAAACTGATGTGGAATGTGCTTATGAAATAAGCACTTGGATAAGCTAAAGGGACAAAACAAGCACCAAACTAATACACAAGCTACTATAAGCTAAAATTGACCAAATGCAACAATTTTTCACAAGCCTTGACCTCTGATTTGCAAACTGCTTTTGATTTGATGATTTGAGCATTTATGCCAAAAAATAGATTTGGTGCCTACTTTGTGGCTTAAAAATAAGCCACCCAATAAGCTGAGAATGAAATCCAACAATTGAAACTTAAAATAGACCTGGTCAAGATCCTTTAAACCAAAAACTAGACTTGGGTGAGCCAAGATGACCCTTGTGCAAGCCTTGCACACACCCTGTGCACACTCAGTTAATACTGAGTGTGTACAGGGCAATTGAGCCTATTTTGACAAGCATTAAAGAAGCTTATAAAAAATTAACAAAAATTAGAAAAAATCATATTCAGAAAGTAGACCAAGTGAAGTACTTAAACCCATAATTTCATTAGATTTGGCTCAGAAATTAATCCAATAAAAATCATCCTAGTTTGGTTAAAAACTGGAATTCACCATTTTGACTTTTGAACAGATGTGGTTTGTTGACTTATATGAGATTTGAAACCAATTCAAGGACTGATTATGATGTTAATATATAAAATAAGACTACTGCAATCAATGTTTATGTATTTCAAACACAAAATGAGCTTTTGACTTCTAAAAATCCTAACAGTTAAGCATTTAGGACAGTAGACCTGTGACTTTGACTATTATGGTTGCAAGTGCAGTTTTTAAGACAGGTATGATTCACTAAGAGCTTATCAAACTTGAAACCACAAGAAACAACCACTGATTAGGCCTCTAAGACAGTTAAAGCAATAAATCCAAACACACCCTTATACACTGATATTCAAAGTAAATCTAAGCTAAACACTGAATTAAATGATACTATTGATCAAACTAAGTCTACCTAACCTAATTACACCTTAATGAACAGATTTTAACTACTTCTAACCACAGTTACCAAATATGCAATGAACTTGAAAATAACTTACAATAGGTCCCTAGCCACAATGGCTTGCCATCAATGAAACCAGAACCACTAACCTATTCCAACCCATTAAACAACTTATTATCAACCCATATACATGTCTGCATCACCCATTTTCATTTCATACCCATTTGTGCTCCAAGTTGACTTCTGTTGACCAATTTCCAAAGTTGCAAGAAATTTCAATGTGAGTTTATAAAAAGCTATAACAAGCTTATTTGAGCTTGTTTGAGCTTAAAAATAAGTTACTAAGAGATTGTGCATAGAATTGGAAACTGAAAATTTCAACAGTGTCACAGAAATATGAAATTTGAACTAAAACTTGAATTGGTACTTGATAAGAGTTTTGATACACTGAAACAAGGTAATTTAATACAATGAACCTGAAAATACAACTACAAATCTATTTAAGACTAAGAATTTTAGAAAACGACATACATTGTAATTTAAAAACTAACTACTACTTGATCCTTTGCTTTTTTCTTCCTTTTTATACACCCATAAGCTTCCACGTGTCCTCTTGATCCAATCCCACCACTTTATTGAGCCAATGGGTGAGTTTTGCTCATATTGGCCTTTTTTATCATTTTGGCGGGAAAGTTTGTTTGACCTCTGTGGACTCTGAAACTGGCAACTAGGGGGGGGGGGTGGAATAGGTGTGATGATGAGGGGGGTTGGGGATAAGGGATAAGGTGTGAGGGGTGATGGGAGAGGAGTTGCAGTTGCAGGCAAGTGAGGGGAAGAAAGGTGTACAGTGGGGCGGGTAAAGTTTATTCGTTTGACTTGGTTTGACCAAGGGGTCAAAAGAGAAAAGACAGGGAGGTCAAATGGGTATAATGGCAGGGTCCAAAACAGTTTTGACTAGGCTAGCTTTAATATTAAATGACAAGGACCAAAACTGAATTTCTTGATTTTTTGAGGGACCAATTCTGCCATTTTTCCAAAGTTCTCACAAGGGTCATTTTTGACAAGCTTTGAAAGTTTAGGGACCTATCTTGCCATTATTGAAAGTTAAGGGACCTAAGTTGTCATTTTTGAAAGTTAAAGGACCTAAGTTGTAATTTTGTAAATTTAAATCTCAAGGACCAATTTTGACAACTTAGGAATTCCTAGGGACCTGAAATGATATTTTCCTTTATTTGGTTTTACCAGGGACTGTTTTTGACAATTTTTGAAACTTGGGGGACTAAAACTGCCAATTATGCAAACTTGATACGTTTTTCACCAGATTTTGATATTTTTGCATTTAAAACACATAAAACACTTATTTGTGATATTTTTATCATTTTGATGCATTTCTGAGTGTTTTCAGATGTTTTTGCAGTCTAAGTGGTACAAAAATGATGAGTATTTAGACACTCATCAGTAGTAATCGCTTTCATGTCACCTCTCGGGTTAGGAATCGTATTACTCGGAAGAGAACCGGAACCCGAGGGTTGAGAATAAGACGTAGAAGCTTGATTAGCTTGAAAGAAACTAGCCATCATATTCCTAATTTCACTCATCTGCTTGTTACTCGTAGCTTCCATTTCTCTTTTGAAATCATTCCTAATGCTGGTGATTTGAGTTTGCAAACTTTTAATGGTGTTGTCGGAATTCTTCATGTAAGACAGAAACTCGTTGTTCGGAACAGCTTGATGAGGTGGTTGATATTGTTGTTGAGGAGGTTGTTGATAAACTTGAGGTGGAGGAGCTTGGTAGTTTTGATTACCATGATTGAGATTGGCTCCTCGGTTTTGATTATAAGATTGGTTTGAATAACGGTTTTGGTTTTGTTGAGGAACGGGTGCAAAACCGGGTGGTCCCATTTGGTTGGCATGGTATCCTTGGTTTTGATTTTGAACCGGATTAGCAGAGGCTACGGAAGCATTTCGGAGATCGCCATCGGTGGCTTGACAATTATAGTATGGATGAGGACCACCGCAAATAACACATGTTTCAGTAACGGCTTTGACTGGTTCAGATTTATGAATCTTAAACTCTCTCATCATAGAATTAATAGCATCAGTCAGCCCACTTAACTCACTTCTCTGGATGTAGTTGTCGTTCATAGTGATCTTAGAAACAACCGGTCGGTTTCTAGACGAAGAAACTTTTGACTTATTTTCGATAATCGTTCTAATATCGGTGGGCATACGACTCAAGATATTACCACCGGCGGCCGCGTTAAGCGAATCTTGATCGGACGGAGTAAGAGCATTATAGAACGTATCAATCTGATGAAGATCGGTAAAACCGTGATTTGGGCATTTTCGTAAAAGTTCTTTAAATCTATCCCATGCTTCTCCAAAACTTTCGTCAAATTTTTGTTGAAAATTTATGATTTGATTTCGTAACATTGTTATTTTCGACGGAGGAAAGAACTGGTTCACAAATTTCTTAGAAAGATCTTCCCATGTTGTAATCGAATGAGGGGGTTCTTTTTCTAGCCAAGTCCGGGCTGCCCCCTCAAGGGAAAATGGAAACAATCTCAACTTAATCGACTCATGAGAGACGCCCCGAAAGTTAATTGTAGAAGCGACTTGATTAAACCAACGGAGGTGTGCGTGGGGCTCCTCATGATCTAAACCACAAAAAGGTTTATTAGACACCAATTGTATTAAATTTGTTTTTAGTTCAAAATTTTCGGTGTTAATTGGTGGAAGTACGATAGCATCACCGTAGCCGTCTACGGGAGCTTGAAGTAACTCGTTCATCGTTCGAGTGTCTGCCATGACGGGTTCTTCAACGATAGTACGTAACTCGGGTACGTCTATTCTTTGATTACGTCTACGTCGTGATTGAGAGCGAGTGCGCATGCACTTTAAAAACCAAGGCAATTAAAAGAGACCGATATTCGAAAACACAGTGAACTTAACCAATAATCCCAAGTGAATAAATCACTTCTATAAGACAAACGCACAAGCGAGCGGAGAAGCTTTTTAGGTCAGCGCGAAGCTTATTAAAAACCCGCTTCTTTTCAGCCGCAATTTAATGTCAGGCCGTCCTTATACCCACCACACAGTTTGTTTATCCGATAGAAATAAATCAATTCACAAGCGACACAAAGGCAAGTTTTTGATCTTTAGTTCGGGAACTTATTAATGATAACACCTCCGTTGAGAATGTTATATAATTGATGTATTCTATTTATGCTCAAAAACACAAGAGAAAATCTTTTTGTATTTTTTAATATGATATATATATACAAAAGAAAAAGAAAAATATTTTTTACTTTTTTGATTTTTAGAAAAATAATAACTTCACGAATGAAGGATCTCGAGTCACTAATCGTCAAACCTCTAACGATATTGTCGTGACACAACCTCCCGGGCAGCGGCGCCAAAATTTGATTCGTCTGTAATGTAGGCTTAGGGGTAAGTGTATGGATAAAACCTCAATATCGATATCAAAAATAATCACGAGGATATATTCAAAATTCCTTTAGGAAAAAGAATATTAAATCAAATCCCGTGTGTGATCGTTGATACGGATTAGTCAACCCGAATCGTTTCCCAACGAGGCGTGAATTGCCAACGTCGTTTTTGGTTTGGAATTTAATGCTCGATGTTTTGATCTGTTGATTTTGATTTTAAAAACTACGGGAATAGGGAAAGTAATTAAGGGAATCTAATCTACGGGAAATCCTAATTACGAAAATTAACTAAAACGTAATAGACGAAACGTAAATAAAATGCAACTACGTCTAATCTATATCCTAAAAATAACCTAAAATTACTTTTACTCTAGAAATGAAAGTTGAAAACTATTTATGAATTAAAACTATTTTTTTAGGATTTTTCTGGAATTTATTAAAATTAAAAACTAATTTTCAACTTTTAAAACAAATTTAAAATACTAAGAATTATGAAAATTAAGGGGAAAAATATGAAACTATTTTTATAAAATCTAAATTAACTAAAGAGAATTTTCAAAACTAATTTTGTATTTTTCTGATTATTTTTCTATTTTCTACGAATTTAAAACTATTTAAATCTAATTAAATGGCTAAATATTACAAAATAAGCTAGGAAAAATCTAGAAAAATTATTTTTTTGCTTTTTGTATTTATCTTAATATATGAAAATTGAAAATTTATTTTTTGGAACTTTTTCTGAATTAATTGAAATAAAAGCTATTTAAAAAGACCTAAAAACTGTTTTAAATTGTGAAAAATACTAAACAGTGATGAAAATTTATGAAAAATTCAGTAAAAGTCTAAAATATTATTCTAGTTTTATGAAAAATATAAAATCTATGGCTTATGTGTAAGATTCTACAACTGTAGTGTAAACTGACCCTAAATAAGCTATTTATAATAAGCTACAAAGTGCAATAAGCTACCAAACAGTTACTGAAGCTAATTTATACAAAAAGTACCTAAAAGCAACTAATTACTGCTACTCCTAATCTCTAATAAGCAATCTACCAAGTTTGATGCTAACTGACTACTCTATCAAACAGCTTATTTAAGTCCTACTTTAAGCTAAAGCTCAGGCTTATCAGGAGAGCTTATGTGAAAACCAGATATGTAGTCCTCAAGACCACCAAGCAAACTACAACTGAACCAATTTTCAGGCTCTAGCTATCTAGAATGAACCTTATGCAAAGGCTGCAAGTTGGCCTGATTCACACTCAGTTATGCTGAGTGTGAACAGGGCAATTTAGCTCTAATGACAAGCTGATTTAAAGCTTATAGAAGCTAGATAACATTCCACAAAAATGAGATTACTAAACCTGACCAACTTAACTTTCTTATCCCAAAATATCAAAAGCTTTTGATCAAAGATGAACAAATGATAGATCTGCAAAGTTTTGCAAAAACCAGATTTCACTCTTTTTTTGACTTATGAACAGATTTGAGATTTTGACTAAATTGAAATTTGATTC
Organism: Chrysanthemum seticuspe; assembly: GCA_019973895.1. Taxonomy (NCBI): domain Eukaryota; kingdom Viridiplantae; phylum Streptophyta; class Magnoliopsida; order Asterales; family Asteraceae; genus Chrysanthemum; species Chrysanthemum seticuspe. The sequence goes on from BPTQ01000005.1 coordinate 33,105,095, forward strand.
ACTTTTATGAACTGAGATTTATGTTTAGAGCTGAAACAAAGTTAAATCAAGCTTCTCTAATAATATCTAGACCTAAATCAAGCTTTTGATTATCAAAATTCCAACAGATATGAGAATATTTAAGGCAATTTTGACTTAGAGTGAAATCAGATGAAAAATAAGGACTGAAATGACTCAAGTGACTTTAATAGAGACTGAGTATGCAGATTTCAAACACAAACCAAAGCTCAATCTCAATTACACTACCTGATGCAAACAACCTTATACTAACTGTTTAGCAATCTACTCTATCAAATCTTTAATACCAATCTATAGCAGCTTAAACCTATGATCTAATGACAATATAAGAGCTAATGAATGCAATAACAACAATATAAACTAACAGATTATGACTAAGCTAATTATGCAGCAACACAGATATGATAGCAATATGAAAACAGATTGAAGGTGCTTACAGAGTTCCAGCCACTATGGCTTGCCAAACAACTCAAGTGACCACTATCCTAAACCCATTATCATCACAAAATCAATCCAGATCCTGATCTAACACCAGCAATTTACCAAATCCTTCTTCAGTTGACTTTTGTTGACTGATTTTGTGAATTGAAGTAGATTGATTGTAGAACTGAGTAGACCTTAATATAAGCACTAACTAAGCTATTGTTGAGCTTATAAGAGCTTATACTAAACTGATTTGATCTTAAGAACAGATTTGAAACATTTTTTTATTTTTGGAGTATTTTTCTTATTATTTATTTATTTATTTTTGTTTTGTTTTGAGAGATATGAAATCTGAAATTTAATTGTAATTAAACTCAAATGATTATAAGAATGATTTCTAAGCTAATGGAACAGTAAACAGAAATTTAGATGTGAAAAGATTAACAAAACTGAAAATGATTTATTATTACTAAAAACTTGAGTACAAAGGATGATTTGAATACATAAATTAAACTTAAAACATTAAGAATGATTACAACTATTACTCAGAAAAACTACTCTACACTACTTTCTCTCACTAAAAAAACTACCTCCATCTGTGAGAAATCCGGGGCTTTATATAATTGAGCTTGAGGCCTTGGAAACTTCTGGAATGTGCAATTGTGTGTTTCTTTTGATTCGTTTATCACCATTGATCAAATCCCATCTTATCTTGACCCTTGGATTAACACCTCCACGTAGCTTCGACCAATGAGAGAGCAGGGATTGGAATTGTATCACACGGATCAGTGACCTGGCACTGGCACATGTCAGGGGTGTCAGACGAAAGTACGAATGTACCTTTAATTGCAGTTAATTTGGCCGAATTGACACATGGGTAATTTAGGGTTCTTCGTTCCTGGGTAAAAGGGGTAAAAAAGGGCGCGGGTTGGGTTTATTTATATTATTTTGATATAGTGTTGACCGGGTTTAATGGTTGACTTGGGTAAAAGGTGGGTAACGGGTATTTTGGCCGGGTATAGGATATTAAACCGGATTTTTACATTGGTTTCGGCTTTTGTTTATTTTGGGCCAAAGGATATTAGTAGAGTGGACTTAATATGTAATTCGTTTAGCAACTAGGGACTAAAAGTGTATTTTCAGATTTGCCAAGGACCAAAGTTGTAATTCTGAAAATCTCTTTCAAGGGCCAACCATGTCATTCACAAATAATCCAAGGGCTGTATTTGCAACTTCTGAAACTTCAGGGGTCATTCTTGCCAAAAGCTCAAAGATGAGGGACTGATCTTGACAATTCTTCAAATATGATCATATCTTCTAAAAATCATCCTCAGAGAATAAAATCTTCACAAATGCACAATCTTGATCTTTCGGCTCAGCTTAAACTCTCTTAATCTCTCGTGCTCGGATTTTCGTCTGATTTGGCTTCTTTCTGTGTGTTTTGACATATCCGTACCTGCACAAGCACAACTCAAGAAAACAATAGATATTAACAATAAACGGCTCTTTCTTGGTTATTTTGGGTTTTGTTTGATAAAGAAATGATATGTGTTTTTGCACATATCATTCACCAATGCCCTTGAAACAAACGCTTGGCACCTTTTACTAATGCCTTCGTCTTGACACCTTTAGCATTCTTCACTAATGCCTTTGACACGGACGTTAAGCACCTTTCACTAATGCTTTCGTCTTGACTCTTTCGGCATCCTTCACTAATGCCTTCGACACAACACTTCTATGGAGGAAGAAAGAACTATCAACAAGAGAACCTCAGTAGTCTTGACGATGACGAAGCATGGCAACTCATGGACTTGAGCTTGCTCGACTTCAAGAAGTGGTGATCTCGTCTTTAAGAGGAACCTAGAGAATCACACAAAAACAAAAGACAAACTACATAAAAAGATCCCTTAGGATCAGTGGTTAGAGAGTTACAATACTTGGGGAAAGTATGTGTAGGAGTGGCAAACCAAAAGGGAGAAATGGCTCACTATTTATAGAGGAGAAACTACTACTGTTCCACGGATCCCATCCTCAAGGGATCCGTCTAGTGTATTGTTAGGGATCCATGGGACGCTCCTCTTTGCCCATGGGTATTTTGGTTATGGGCCATGGGTTGATCCATGGGTATTTTATTAGATACAATGTATCTAATGAGTGCAATGCACCTAGTCAAATGGGTATGGGTCAATACCATGGATTGTAGTTTTTACCCATTATAATACATATTAGTTATGTATATATTTGCCCAATATGTAAACACTAGTTGTTGTACATATGTATTACTAAATCATAAAATCACTTATACTTGTTTTAGTGTTTTATGTGTAAACGTAAGTGTGTTAGAAAACTATTGGCTCAAACTATTTACGTATTTTACTTGTTTCGTTAAAATGATTTTACCTTTGTTATCGACAAAACATTAGAAGATCGTAAAATATAAATAAACGTTTTTACGGCTTATTTGTATTAACAATCTCCCCCTTTTTGTTGATGACAAAACATAAAATTATTTTAAGGAAAAACTAAAATTCGTAAAAGTTTGAATTGGAGTTTTTACTCTCTTCTCCCCCTTTTTGTTTCGACAAAAATGGCGTCAAAAAGGAACCAACACATTGTTTTAAGAAAAACATGTAAAAGAGAAAAAAAAATGTAAAGAGAGCAAGTGACGGGAATGGTTCTCATCTTAACTCCCCCTTGACGAGTCCATCCCTTTGTGAGGGCGTCAAGTAAATAAAAACTAGTAAGCTAATGCATTGCAACTTTGTTTGCAAATGGTTTCGTCCATGTGACAAAAATGCTCCCCCTTGAAGATTGCAACTTTGCAATGGGATGCCATGAAATGTAATCCAAATAAGGATTATATTGCAAATATTTTTGCAATGTATGGTTTGACACAAAGCTCCCCCTAGCTTAGGGTGTCAAGGTCTTCATGTGTATTTTGAAAATCTACAAAATAAAGGTTAGAAAATAAGAGTATAGTGCATAATTTCCTGCAAATAAGACTCAAGTTAGTAGAAAATTTGCCTTCTGTTGCACGGATCCCACGGTTCCCTCCTCTGTGGGATCCGTCTAGGCAATTTCCAGGGATCCGTCTGTCTGGTGACAGATTTTCAGCAATGGTGATATACCAAACAGTGCTAATATGAGAGTGAGATATGTATACAAACAACAAACATATACTCAAAGAAATATGGCAAATAAGTTATCATTCAATAAACAAAGAGATAATCAAGAAATCTCTAAAACTAAGAGAATGATTTAGCTATACATTTTCTACTAATACTAATAAGTTACTAAAGCCTAGAACGCAACAATGTGTTTGAGTCTAAGGATGAGTAGACTTGTTGATTTGGTCCAATATTTCAAGAAGATGATTAAACATGAAATGCAACTCATTTCGTACTTCTTGAACAAGTCCTTAGGTGATTAGACAATTAGAGCAATTATTGTCTTGATTTGGAACCGGAGGAAAATGAATGTTTTGAGGAGGCTCTACGAATGATGGTGGGGTTTCATTTAGAGATGTAGGATGAGGTTCTACTAACAATGAGGGTGGTGGTAATGGAAATTCCTCCATATGATCAAGTCCTTGGTGGTTCCTTGTCTCCAATGATGGACTAGTCGGTGTTGTAGGTGGTTCCCTATGTAACGAGAAAGTTGGTGAGTGGGATGTTCTCGGTGATGAATGCTCTAATGAATAGAGATTTGGGTGAGAAAGAGGCTCGTTGAATAAGTGTAATCCATGCTCTAGGAATGAGGGCTTAGACGGTTTGCCAGGGCTAGCTATGTTAGGTTTTGAACTAGATGACCCTTTTTCTAGCTCAAAAGGTTTGATGCTAATTCTTGCGGTTCTTTTAGCAATTGTTGAATGGGTTTGTTGAGGTGGGATTCTAGCATTGTTATCTCTTACGGGAGATGATTCGGTGGATGAAATCTCATGAATCATATGACCATTTCATTTGGATGAGCCTTTGGTTGAAGAGTTGTTGCTAAGTGCTTTGGTCATGGTGATGGTAAGGATGCAATGTAAGCTTCTAATTACTGATTTTTTTAGAGCTAGGTGAGAGTGATGACTTAACCTTAAGAGTGTTTGGTTATAAAGGATAATTTTGAATTAGGGAATTAAATTCTTGACCACTAAGAGGATTAAGCATGCACTTAGGATATTGTTCAGCTCTAGGAATACATTAAATGGTAACTAAAAGTGGTTAGATAACCAAAAGGTGGCTTAAATTTGAAGAGGAAAGCTGATTAAAGTCTTTCTGCAGACACGGATCCCACGGATCCCTCTCACCAATGATTCGTCTAGTTATAAACCAGGGATCCGTCTGTCAGACAGATACTTGATGAGATGATTATGCTTTTTGTAAGGTCTAGTACCTATGTATCTTGAGGTTTTGACTTTCCATTGATGTCTTGAGTAGTGGATGTCTTTAAATGCTCAACCATAAGGGGTGAGGGTGCTTAATGATGGTTTTGGGGTAGGAAAGTGGACTTTAGATAGTCTAACTAAGTGTTTGAGAAGGATACCATTTGATTTGAGATGAAAAAGTGGTGGTAATTAGTCCTAGAAGTCAGATGATGGCTCAAGAAAAATTTAATAAAATCTTAAAAAATAAAGAAAAATGAAAAACTAGTTTTGAGCCTGTTTTTGAGTTAAAAGTGACTAAACTCAATTTGCTAAAATTGATGGACATATCAAACTAAGTGTTATAAGATGTGAGGAATAATGCGTGAGCGTTGGAGCGGAAATATGGTGAGTTTTGATGAATTGATAAATAAAAAACACTTTGAAATAGATCCTAGGTAAGCTATGGGTGAGTGTGAAGCTTTCAAATGTTTGAGGAAGACTTAGTTGGTTCTAAGGTCTTATGTTTGACTAGTGTGAGGTGATCTAGTGAGCTGTTTTTGATGTAAGGAAGTCTGTATTCCTTATCTGTAGTCACGGATCCCACGGTTCCCTTTTGGGAGGGATCCGGCTAGTTATATCGCTGAGATCCGCCTACTGCAGATCAGAAGGCTTTCAGCAAATGTGCAATTTTTCACTCTTAGCAAAATGTTTCTCCTAGTTATTTCTACAAAGACTAAATGCAAGAACACATCAAGTATAACGCATAGCAAATGTGGGGGAACTAAAGGTACCTAAAGATGAATGACGACGACTACTTGAATGCTTTCAAGAAGTCATAAAATCTCATCCTACACGTTCCTAAGTTAAGATTGTTCAATGCCAAGTTATGGCAATACCTACATACTACATCCTACTCTACATAAGTATTGCTTAGATGTTACAAACAAACCATTGTTTCAAATTGTTTCCACAAATTAAGGTCCTATGACCTTACCTTACTTCCCCACCACACCCCGTCTTCATCCCTCCTCCACTCTTTATCACACCATCTCTACTTCTTTTTCTTCAAGAAGTTGGCGAAGAACTTGAAGATCCCCTTGGTTTGTTGCCATTATGGTGATGGGCTAGGAACGTCCAACAATTGATTGATGTAATCCAAGGGATCGAGATCGGTATTTCCGAGTGGATTGCTACTACCTTCACCTTCTCTTTGCCTCTCCCGTTCATCTGAGGAATCCGTGGGTGGGCGAGGACTTTTGCCTTCCACCATAAACCTTGTAGTTCTACCCTCGGTCAATGACACCATAACTTTGTTGCAAAAGCTATGATCATAGGATTGCGGAGAAGGATCTAATGCAAAGATGAATGTTGCAAGACGGGTTAGGAGCATTGCGTACGGGAGCATCATTTTGTCCATGCTTCTTACACTTGCCATTCTCTTAATCATGTAGTATGCAAGGTTGAAGCGAGTCTCGGTCACTAGGCAATAGATCATGAAACTTAGGCATGCGTTGGGGTGATCCTTGTTTCCTACTAAGCACAACACATTCTCCCTTACCACAACTTCCCATTTCCTATACAATGCGTACATCTCGGAGAGCTCCATTTGGAAAGGATCTCTATAGATCACTTTTGAGTTTCTAGTGACCCTCGATGGGGATGCCCTTGGCATGAACATGGTATCCATTACCGTGGTTGCTTCCGGGATTAACATGTAGTAAATTTCATGATGATCAACCATAGTGCGTATCTCCTCTAAAGACCACTCATTGGAAAACATGCAAACTCCTTGATATGGAACCCGTAGTATTCTTCCAAACTCCACATGCGAAAGGGTGTACTCATGCTCATTTATGATGAAGACAATTGAGATGGACCCATCATCATTTCTAACTATCCTCATTGTCTTGTAGAACTCGAGTACGAAAACCGGGCAAATTTGTTCGTTTATGTCCAATAAACAATCAAACCCAATGGTCCCAAAAACTTGTCTTATGTTGGTGTTAGCAAGAAATGATGGTTCTACTACACGACCTTCATGAAAAAGTCTCTTTTCGAGCATTTTAAAAGCTTTCCTATCTTCCGAGCTAAGTCCATCTTTTCTATGATACATTGGTATGTAATGAGCGGTATCTTGATATTCTTGTTGTCGGTTACTTGGCATGATTGTTCCTAAACAACAAAACTACAATATGGTGTTAATTGTGAATAGTAACCTAAAGGGTTTGATCACAATTTTGCTCAAATAATTTTTATTGAATTCGAGAAATGAGTTTAATTTGTATTAACAATGTTAATTCTTTGATTTGGATTATCTTAGAAAACAATGTGGTAACAAATTATGATAAACCCATTTGAACCCAACTTCTAAAAATGAAGAAATTGTAATCCTAGAAATCAAGGAATTAAATTAACAATGTAGTGAAGATTAAACTTACACAAGAGATTGTTATGCTTGAAGGAAATGATCAAATTGCTCCTGTGAACAGTAATTGGGTTTTTGTTCGTGAGTCTTTGAAGGGAAAGTGATTGGGGAAATTCCACAGTGATCATTACTAACTTATGTTGTCTTCTGTTGCACGGATCCCTCTCATTAGGGATCCGGCTAGTTCAAGCTCAGGGATCCGGCATGACAGCAAAAATCAGCTTAAGCATTCCTTGATAACTTTGGTTTGGGAGTTCTAAAATGCCTAGAGTTTGATGTTATAACTTGTGATTTGAGGTTTTGACGGTTTAATACTAATCCTATTTGACGTGATTCCATTTTTATGAATTAGTCACAATTCTTGGGAGGTTTATCAAAGATTATGATAAAATCCCATTTTATCATAATATAGGAAATTTCACATGGATATTCATTGATATAGATGAAGTGTCAATAATCCTTTTGTGATGAATAATGATTGAGGCTATCAAATAACCGAGATATCATTATTACAGATTAGTAGTGTAATCTATACAAATCAATCGAAGAATACTATTCTTGATGATGGCTTTAATATAGATAACTACTCAAGTAATTACCAATAGAGATTAATTATACAACTAAGATTTTAACAATAATAAAACAAATGTAAATTATTAACGATCATACCTTTGCTAAATATTCTTTTTAAAGGAAGAAGTATTTAGATAAAAATGCTTTGTGATCTTCTTAGAATCTCCAGATCCATGTGTGAGAAAAACAATGCTAAACATTCTTTTCAAGAAAAGAAATATTTAGATAGTTTCTTCATGATCTTCTTGGTATGCCCAAATCCAAGTATGGAGAAATCTTAACAAGAAAAGTATTAGAACATTCTATCATTGTCCAACAATAAACATTATAATGATTTTTAAAACATGACTTGAAAAATCCTTCTTTGTAGTTTTCAAACATACAC